>NJDD01005719.1:3167-41850 GCA_002245505.1 Calephelis nemesis
AAAAACTTTCAGTTTGGCCCTCGTATACTTCATGTTTAGCAATTTACATAAAATAATTAATGGATGTAATTAATATAATTTTACTAAAATAAAAAAACATATAACTTGCAAGTTTTTAAGAATAACCTAAAATCTATAATATTTACTACTAATTGTTAAATGCACAATAAATGTGAATGTTGTTGTTAACAAGTAAAGGATTCAACTTAAAACCTAGCCGACCTAACCGAAGTTTGCGGTTTTTGAAATTGTTTTCTCTCTCTTGTAGTGTTGATTTTTCAAGTTTTCCCTTAAAAAAATAAACACTTTTGTTGATGTGCGCAGATGCGCATTTTTTTTGGAATGGGTAAAAACTTCTAAACTCACATCAGGACACGTGACCGGATCAAAAATTTGTAAGACGGTGCTTGCGCGAATGTTCGTATTGTCATGTTTGTGTACGATAACGCAATAAATGAATATTGTATTCTACCATGTAAATGATAGAATTTTCATACTGATAATTAAAGCAATTTGTTCAAAATTATTCCCTAACTATTCTAAAATATCAGAAATGCACAATGTTAATATTCAAGTTTTCACTTCTGTCGGCACTCCCGGAGTGCAACCCGTCGTTTTTTTTACTTGTACCTGTTTCAACAGGAGGTCCACAGTTTTTTATGATTACGATGGTGATACCTTTAGAATTTTCTATATTATTGTCAATGTCAATTGTCTTGGGTGGTGCTATATTAGACTTGGTGTGACCTATAAATATTGTTCATATCTCTTTTATGCTGAAATGATTTAAATGATCACAAATTCATTTATGCAGGATTGCCATATGTAACATGGACTGGGACAACATAAAAGCCAGTGATCTGATGGTTCTTCTCAGCTCATTTTTACCCCCTGGTGGTGTGATACATCATGTTACGGTAAGACATCTTCTTTGTTACATAAATAAATGGAGTGCCACTTTTGGAATTTTTAAAAATTTAAATATATATTACAAGTGATTTTTCGCAGTGGTGGTCCGGGCTTCTTAGCATAATAGATCATCTGTCCTCCTGCCAGGCAGCTCTTATAAAAGGCGAGCATAGGCTTACTGCCAATAACACTGTGTCATCTGACTATGTGGTAGAGTTATGCAGCGACTCATCTAAATTGATACCACCACCTCTATTCCTGACGTCGTAACGTCACTGCTCGCCGCTGACTTCGGAGGATAAGGTAGCTGGTAAACTTATGGTCGAGGCCTAACATCCTGGCCTCAGGTTGGTAATGCACCTTTACCACCTTTGGTATCTCTAGGAGGCGTGAATTCCTTACCATCAGGAAATCAGTCTGCTTGTTTGCCTTCCAATTTCATAACAAAAATAAAGAGAAAATATTGATTTAAAACCAAAGGGAAATATTTAAAAGTAATTTAAAGAGAAAATGTGATTCAAAAATAGTATTAAACATATGTTATTAAAACATAAAAGATATTATGTTCTTTCCTTTGTAAATAATAAACTGTAAATTTACTAAATAAGGTGTTACAACACTTTCACAAGTATTACAAAGCTATATAAATCAAAAGTGTCATGTTTATTAAAATAGTGAATTCTAAAACAATAAAAAATCTGACCCGGCATAGACATTATGGTTTTTTTAGATAGCTATTTTATCAATGTATTTTACAGATTTACCCATCAGATTATGGATTACAAAGGATGAAAGAAGAAGAAATCAGAGGTCCCATAGAACTTACAGAAGAAAAGGATGATGGAGAGACATCAGATAATGGAGGAAATGAAGAAGGTAAATAGTTTGAAAATATTTACCAAAATCTTCAGAAAATCTCTTACTCTTTGTACTATTACTATAATACAAGAAAGAGACAAAAGAATACTTGTTTTCACAATTTACCCTAATTTTAAAACAAAGATTCTTTCTGTTATTTTTTTAATTAAAAGCCTCTCTATTTCTTATGTGGTCTAGTGGACTTGACATCTTTAGGTCCCGGATCGGGCAACAAAAATCACATCACATTTTGTGACTTAGTGTCTTTGGCTAGTCACGTATGGGCTGTTTGTGTCACTGCCTACCTCTTTATAAAATATGGACGTGAAGATAATTTTAACTAAAAGCAAAATTTATATATTTTGCTTTTTTATTACAATTTTTTAATTTTTTGCAGGGTCTTCATATCACATGGAGAAACTCAGACGGTACCAGCTAAATAGATTGAAATACTTCTATGCTGTTGTTGAATGTGACTCTGTAACCACAGCTGATAAATTGTACAGTGAATGCGATGGGATGGAATATGAAAGCAGTGCCACAAAATTAGACATGAGATTTATTCCTGATGATGTTAGTTTTGAACAGGTATGTCTCTCACTACATGTTATAAAACAGGGTACGAAGGACGTGTCTGTCTGTTCTAAACTGTGATAAACTATAAAACTGCTGAACGGATTTTCAAATGGAGATTACTGGGGATTTAAATATGTGATTGGATAAGGTTATGTATTTGACAGGATTGCTGTATAAATCATTTGTGTTAAGCGGATAAGGAAATAATTTATGAGAGGATTGGTGCTTGTTTTATAGAACTACAAAAAAGTCCGCAATTGCATATGTCTGTATTTTTAGGATACTTCACTATAGGTTCTCAATATAATCTTAAAGGTTAAAAAACAAATATTAATACATGCGATTAAAAAATAAATATTCGTTTAATTAAATTTATTAATCATTAAGTATATTATGATATGCTAGTTTCAACTAATTATTTAAAAAAAATTGCGAAAAATGTAACTGTGTCAGGCAGCCACCTAAAATATATACTTTTAAATCGGAGTAGTATTTTCACTGTCTATTACAAAAAAAACAAATCTTAACTTCAGCGATGATTAGAATCTATACAGTTTTTCTCAGATTTCTTTTATAAGAAAGCCAGTACATTTACACTTTGGGCTTTAAGACAAAGACTCTCCTATAAATATATGTCTATGAGCCTTGACTGTCTTACCATCAGGAGAGCCATGTGCATGTTCGCTGACCGTGATAAAGAAACTGACTACAATTACTAAAAATATTTATAAAATCTTTAAATCATCAAAATGAAATTTTAAAAAAGTCGAATATTCACAGGAACCTCGAGAGGTTTGCACTAAATTGCCGGACCTCACGAAATATAGGCCACGGTTATTTACTACTACAGCACTGCAGCAAGCCAAGGTAGATCTCACTTGGGACGTCACCAACCCTAACAGGACGGATGCCATCCGCGGCGCACTCAGCGGCAAAATAGACGATTTAGATCTTAAAGAATACTTGGCGTCCAGTTCAGAAGGTATTTGACCTTTTTTTTATTGGAAGGCAAACACAGATAAATTTTTTATGGTAAGGAATTCACGCGTAGAGACACCAAAGGTGATAATGGTGCGTTGCGAACCTGAGACCGGGTTGTTAGGCCTCGAGCAAGTAAGTTAACCGGCTACTATTCTTTAAATCGGAACACGTCAACAGCAAGCACTGGCGTTATCGTGGCAAGAATTGGTGAGGTGGTTGTACGAATTCGGGCGAGTCGCTACGATATTTTAGAATAATTCAATACATTGAATTTAGAATAATAAATTCAATTTCCCTGTGTTAGTGGGAACAAGACCACTGGTGGTAGAGTGCTGTGCAGCAACTTCCGGGTTACTTATATCTGCAATCATAATGACTATCATATATCTAATTTTTATGTATATCGCCTCTGTGGTCTAGCGGTCCGGGTGTTGGACTTGACTGCATGAAGTCTCGGGTTCGAATCCCGGGTCGGCCAACCAAAAGAAAATTGTATTTTTCCAATTTTCTAAAAAAAAAAAATTTTGGTCGGGATTGGAAATGTGCACGGTTGGCGATAGGCTTGCCACCTTTCACATTATGAGACTTAGTGTCTTTGGCTAGTCGTGAAAGAAAGAAAGAAAGAAAATTATTTATTTGCGGAAATATGTGTTTAAATGAGATGTTACAAAAATATTTAAGTATATCAACATATTCTACCATATTTTGGTGTGCAAATGGGTTGCAAATATGGGTTTCGTGGGTGCCCTGGTTGTGCCTCTGCCTCCCTCTTTCGGGGATATGGGCGTGAAGATAATTTTTTACGTGTATCAACTAGTTGCTTAGTCTAAATGGCATTTTTTTCAAAGGTATCATTGATTTGACTTTTGTCTGATCACATTTCATTTATAAGGATTGCAAGTGTCAGGGGACTCAGGACACATCTCTAAAAGAGATTCGCTTGTGTTACTATGTTTGATTATAGTTACATTTATTTTCAAAACACATAATGTAAAAAATAATATTTCTGAATAGCAAATATACAGTATGTTACCTACAGACTATATCCAGTACATAGTGTAACACCACAAGGTTTTCAATAATAGTGCTCTGTTAGGACTCATATCACTGCTATAAAAGAAAATAATAAAGTCTTTTAAATTAAATTTCAGACGAGATATCTGAAGATGAAGCAAAAAATGATCTAGATGATGAAAATGATGATCCCATACAAAAATATAAAAAGTTATTAGAAGATATTGAAAAGAAGGATGAGAAGAAAGCTAATAAAGACATGGAAATGGAAATAACTTGGGGCGTGGGCGTTAAAGACAAAGCCGAGGAGTTAGTGAAGAAAAAAATAAATGGAGGTAATAAAAAGCATATTAGCATTTTATAACATGCATATTGCAAACTATAATTCAGCATTAGATTTGAGTATTATATTAAAAATAACAAAATATGCTGTTAAATTATCCAGTTTAGGATGTTCAGCGTTGTGTATATTTCCTTGTCTGAAATCTTCGTCTTTCCGATACTATTAAAATTTTAAACTAGCCACATTTTGGTTAAGTGCAACTACACAATCCCACGTACATAGATAGATGCTTCCATGGTGATGGTTCCAGGCTCCTTTCGAAGACTAATACAAGTGTTGGTCAGTCAAGCCATGATGAGATGAGCAGTGGCTAATTTGCCGATTTGAAATTAATCAAAATTTAATTCCGGATTATTACGACCGGCTTCCACTTCGCGATAAACTTAAATTTCCTTCAGCGAAGTGCATTTTGTAGCGCAGGTACAAAAAAATAGCGACTCGGCGCCAGTTTAAGTTCAATACTTGTGCATGAAAGTTAGGTCTTAACCTACTAAGATTTATTATATATATCTGTGACTTTTTGGTAGTGTGTTTGTCAAAATACCAATATTCATTTTAATAATTTTTACATAGTATATAATATAACATTTATAACACAAAAGTTTTGTGCAACTGTTCACAAGTGGCAAAGCACGAGTATAAACGAGAGCGCTCCCTAACTTTCCCGCTGATACTTTGAAATCAGTTCTGCGCAACATGTTACCCACTTTATAGGCGTAATTGTTTTGCGTGAACTGTATATTACTGTCGTCGCTGTTGCATCAGTATTACCGGCTGTTAAATTCTGCTTAATTAAGGTAACTGGTGACATTAAGAGGCATAAAATCCCGGCAACGGCCACCATAACTATACTTAATATTTGTAGGCCATGCGTATTTGTTACCATCAGGAAACCTGTGACCGTGGTAGTTATCGCGATAATTCTTAAAAGTGAAGCAGTAACAAGTCGACAGTGTTTAGAATAAGATAGGCAAGATTTCAGTAGAAATTATTCGAGTATATTTTTTGTGACGTTATTTTAACAGATAGGCTACACTTTTTTGTTGCAAAATTTTTTGCTAATTTGTTTAATTGCATTGTTTTCAGCTAATACAAACATGACACCATTTGAAAAGCTAGTTCAAAAAAGGAAAGAAAAGAAAAAGCAACGAAAATTAAAAAGTAAACAAATGGAAAAAGATAAATCTTCTGACGGCAGTATGTCAGATGATATACCTTCCGATATTGACATGAATGATCCATATTTTGCAGAAGAATTCAATAAAGCTGAATTCAAAACTAAAAAGTCTAAAACTAAACTCAATGTTACAAATAAAGGTGAAAGCAGTAGTAATGAAGACGAGGACAAAAGAAAAGCAGAATTAGAATTATTATTAGATGAAAATGACAGCAAACAACACTTTAGCCTCAAAAAGATCCAAGAAGCTGAAAATATTACAAAAAAATGGAAAAAGAAATTGCGGGAGAAAATGAAAGAAGAAAAAGAGGCAGCCCCTGATTTTGAAATAGATCTTAATGATCAAAGATTTTCTGCCCTTTATGAGTCGCATCACTTTAACATAGATCCAAGCGATCCAAATTTTAAGAAAACAAAGAACATGGAAAAGCTAATACAAGAGAAACTAAAAAGAAGGCCAGCTGATATTCCGGAATCGGAAACAGCACCTAAGAAGTCTAAAGAAGATGTTGAGCTTAACATTTTAGTTAAGAACATTAAACGTAAGACTAAGAATATTAAAGGAAAATAAGCATGTTGTGTATAAAAAATAAATCAGTTTTTAAAACTTATATTCATTTTTATTTGTTGTTAGGTCACAAAAAATATTGATAAATGAAAACAAATTGAAGTTAACAAAAAGTTATTGGTAACAATTTTAACACAGTGAAGGAAAATAACAAATATATATTGTTATTAGTCAAAATGAAAAAGTAAATATTGTCTCTCGTAAAAGCTTAGGTACAAAATACAGCTTAAATTTTAAGAAACCTTATACAAATAATACGAAACCTCACTCAAAACTGTTTTAGTATATTATCATGGTTTGTAACTAAAAACAAAGCAAAAAAAATAGACTACACGTACATGATGACTTCTTCTGGAATGTACAGAAACTGTTCTATTATAACCTATACATTTCTATCGTCGACAACTAAGAAAACTCCATTTGTCATTACTTAGTGAAGAAGTGAGTCAAGTTTTAAGAGAAAGTTGAAATTAATAAAAATGCCATTAAAATTGAATGTCAATTTATATTTTGTAGACAAAAACGATACAGTTCAAAGGTAGTAGTATTCAATATATATAGTTCAAAGTATGATTTAAAAATGACCACTTTTCACCGAAAAATATATATTATATTTACCTACATAAATTCGTCAAAAAATATTTTTTGTAAATACCACTATATTTTAGAGGCACTCAATGCTTTCTTGATTTCTCGTCCTAAGGCAGCTCCCAGAGGAGGTGGGACAGCATTACCAATCTGCAAAGATGAGGAAGTTATAATTTATTGGAATATAATAAACAGGAGAGTTACTCTTGAATCTAGATTTCGTGCAAATTGTAAATTGGATTGTAAATCAGATATTATGTCATTTTAGGAAATCTTGAATACAGTACAGTACTACTATTTAAATTATGGGCTTTGGCTTGACACTTTATAGTTTTATTTTTAAATTGTATGACCTAATCTAAATTTAAGTGAAATGATAATGTTTAACAACAACTCTATATAGGTACTTTAAAATACATTCGGATATCCGAAGCTTGATGAATATAGCCGAAGAGCATAATTTAAATAGTACTACTGTACTACCGGATTATTTTACTAACATATAGTTCCAAAAAAATTTAACGAATCCGATAAAATAATTTATTATTTATTGTGTTCATTCAATTTTCGTAATAAGGGATTCAAAGTTTATGCTTCACGTATTAATATTATGATGAATACCTGTCTGTGCTTATCTTGTACGGAACCAGCAAAGAGATAAGTATCCCGGAAGCCCTGGGAGCGCGCGCACTCTCGCACGGACACCACTCGGTTTTGTTCTGGATGCAAGACTCTTCCTTGTTTCCCCATCGGCTCAGGGTCCGTCACTGTTGTACTGAAGTAGCCGTCCCATGATACCCTACCTGCAACAAAAATTCCACCTCACAATTAATACTACAATTCATATACCCAAAGGGGTCGGCAGAGGCACAATCAGGGCACCCACGACTAGCCGAAGATACTAAGTCCCACAATTGGATAGGTGGCAAGCCTATCGCCAACCGAGCACATATCCAAGCCTGGGCAACAAAATTTTATTACAAAATTGAAAATATACATTTTCTAATTTTTTTTGGTTGCCTGACCCGGGGATCGAAACCGGGACCTTAAGAAGTCAAGTCCGACGCTGGACCGCTAGACCAGAGAAGCGTATTTCTATTTGTCAACATATTTGACGTTCTAGCAAATAGCCAATACGACCGTCCACACATTGAATCAAGTACCTATTATTTTATACCAAAAAATACATTTTCTGTACCAAATCAAAGACTACATAAAAAATGGACGTAGCCACAGGACTTGGCACTTGCAACTGGACTCGATTTTTTCAACGCATGTTACTAACATAATATCCTATATGTATAACATGTTCTTAATCTATGGGTTATTAGTCTTTTTTGATATGCTTGATATGATGTGAAAAAACGACAGACTTAATAACTAAGTAACCAGTATACTTAACAAATTTATTGCTTTTGTTCATACTCATATATGTTTCTTATTATAGAATTTCTTATATGTTTTGTTAATACCAGCTTTTGCCTGCGGCTTGATATTTATCCTTAGTCACTTTTAATCAGCAATTACTGAAAAATTTGAATTCTACTAGAAGATTCATTTATCGTACCACCAAACGATATAATGAGGACTCAAGTTTGGAAGTTAGAAAAAGAAGCAGTCGTCATAGCTTTTTTAGGACACTAGCAGTTGTAAAAGCTGTAAAGGCCCAAATTCAAAGAATGCCCATCAACAAGCAGAAACTGTTTGCCCTTCTTTCTTGAATATTCGTTGTTTTTTGTTGACTGAAGACTTAGGACAACGAGCTTATCCCAGAAAAACATCGCTTGGATGCGCGCCTAATGCGAGAATGAAGAGATCTCGCGTTTTGTTGAAGCAGTGCGCAGGTAAAAAACACCGTCAAATTCTTTTTTCAGGCGAAAATCTTTTTACTGTGAAAGAGAGCTACAACAAACAAAATAATGAATATGTGTATTCCGCGTGTGCTATTTTCCATTCTGTCTTAGTTTGGTTAGGAGTCTCATATTGGGGCTTAACTAAGATACTTACTTATTTTGTGTTAATATAAGAATGCACGTTTTATTCAGTTCATTTTGTTAAATAAATGATTATTCTAAAAACAAACAGGTGATTATTATTTAACAATAAACATGTGACATAACTTATACCCATTTCGCACGAGATTAGATATAAAACTTGCTCTTCAATATCTTTATCAATTAAAAAATCGGATCAAAATTCGAAACGTAGTTTTAAATATTTAAGCATAAAAAAGGGACGTAGGGAGAGAGGAAGCGACTTTGTTTTACACTATGTAGTCATATTTATCAAAATATTTCTAATATTCATCAAACTAATTAACTCTGATCTCTATTCCAATTGCCTCTGTGGTTGGACAAAATTGTAAAAACATGTTATGTTATTGTAGGTACCGCATATACATTCGTATTTATGAAGCAGAAGAAGATTTCGTATGTACAAAAAGCAGATATTATAATTACATACAGCAACATCTCCTATATTTATGTGTATATATGGTTTGAAAAACACATTTTCTTTTTGTTGCTTGATCCGGTCCCTTATCAATAAAGTCATATCCAACACTAGACCACTAGACCACAGAGGTAATTTTTTTAAATCTTGTATCCCCATGTGGCCGAAATTTCAAAGACATAAAACAAATATTTACTTATACCTTATCAATGTACATTACAATTATAACAGCCTTATGATTTTATTTTAACTATTAAGAATTTCCATTTAAAATGTATGTTAATGTAATGAGTCTTTCAGTCGTAAAGTGAAAAACCGAATCACTAAATTATTAGTAATACAATACATATCGTAATATTGATAGTTTATTGTCTCAATGAAGTGTTAACATTAACTATGAACACTAGAAACACATACATTGACATGTCACATTCACATAAACAATGATCATGTTTTGATTTCCTTTGACTTAGATCGGTAATCATAACGTAGAAATAATAACATGCATATATTATGTAAGTAAATCTTTTATTGTAGTGTTGAAAATACAAAAGAAGTGTTGAAGAACCACCTTAATTTTGGAAAATAATAGTATGGGTTCCAAAATTCCGATAACACCAGCTGCCTAGGTTTGTATTGGTGTGGGCAAATCATGTTGCTTTGTTCAGTTGGTTTCCTAAGAACTGGTAACTCATCACGATTATCGTCTTTTTTGGTACGATGTCCTTTGCAGGCATGTCTCGAACATAACGGGCATCAACGATTTCACGCAAAAAAGCCTACATAAAAAATATGCTTAATTTCATAATTAATATTTGCTGCTTAATTTCATTTCTCCAAAATTCGTTGTCCCGTTCAAAATATTCTACGGTAAGTGGATGATTTTCTCCAGACCAAATTGCAAGAATACACGTTTTTCCCTCCGAAACATGCAATTGACCTTGCAGTTGATACCTCGTTGTACCAAGTTTTTTATTGTATTTAAATGTTTGTATTTAACAGTTTTCGATTTGCCTGTCTTATACGCTTTCAGAATCAAAATCAGAAAAAAACTTTATTCACGTGAACCGTACAAGTAGTACTAGAGCGTTGACATTTTTATATCCGTCAATTGTTGCACCAAAAAAGGGCAATTTCGCATCTATGATAAGTCCACATGACTGAATGACAATGTTTTCCATTTGTAGCAGTGCCTGCTTTTTGTTTTCATTGTCATGCGCAATAGAAGTTATACATACTTAGTGTCTTCGGCTGGTCGTGGGTGCCCTGGTTGCGCCTCTGTCTACCTCTTCAGGGATATGGGCGTAAAGATACTTTTTTTACATGTTGGGCCAAAGTAAGACGCTGTTTTCTAATTTTCCTTATGTCCATCCTCTCACTACAAACTTTCTGTAATACAGTATTTTTTTCGATGTTATCTCTATCCTTTTTTAAAGTTTTCAGATACTACTTACCGTACAAAGTCGTCGCATGAAACGTATAATATTATGTATTTCAACTATACATATTTCCCCGTGTTGGTCCGGGCTCCTTTGCAGAATAGACCATCTGCCTTTCTTGCCAGGCAGCTCGTAAAAGCCGAACATAGGCTTATCATCACTAACACCATGACATCTGATTAGGTGGTAGAGTTTCGCAGCGACTCGCCCGGATTGGTACCACCGCCTTACCTATTCCTGCCGCCATAACGTCATGACGTGTTCCGGTTTGGAGGGTAAGGTAGCCGGTAAACTTACTTTTGCTCGAGGCCTAAGATCCTGACCTCAGGTTGGCAACGCACCATTACCATCTTTGGTGTCTCTAGGCTGCGTGAATTTCTTACCATCAGGAAATCCGTCTGCTTGTTTGCCTTCCTATAACATAAAAAAAACATATACGAAACCTATTGACCATAATGTAGTCAATACTCAATAACATCGTATAAGCGATCCTACTGGATGGACATTTGCTGCTCTGTGGCGCTACAGGTTCTTGAGGGGTCGATATTTTGCGGAAGAATCGTAATGAATCAAAACATTTTGATAATAATTTATAATTACAAAAATGTTTTAATAATTGTAGTGATATTCTTTTTGAAAAAAAATAATAAACTATAAAAATAAACTTTTTAGTTTTATATCAGTTGAATAACGCAGCGACACACGTCCGGTTAGCACGGCGCCTCAGCGGTCACTGTCTATCGGCGTAGAAATGAATGAGAAGCAGTATAACGCGGAAAGGGTTATTATGAATTCTTGCGATTTAACTGGAAATTATTTAATTATTTTCATATACGATATTAAATCAAAATTGTAATCCAATAACATGAAAGATTAATACATCATACACCATTTAAAATAATTTGAATTATATATCTCTAATAAAATCGTTTAACAAATAATGAGCTTGAATCTCAATTTTAGACCTTATTTTGTAATTTTTTTCTATCGAGTAAAATAATCATAATCGTGTTATGGAAGGCGTATTATTAAAAAATATGATCAAGATTCACATATATTTTTTTACTGTCTTATGTCTTAAGCTTTAGACAAAAAATTGTTTTAAAAAGCCTGTTTTTAGGACTCACCTCGCCTTAATGCTTTATGTGCCTTAAAAATTTGATCATTGTATGTACTAAATCAATTTGGAATCGTGGAAGACGCCCAAGTCGCGATAACAGAATTGTTATTTAGTTTGACTTCCTTAATGTAAAAATTAAAAAAAATAAAATGTGACAATGCTGCATTTAGTGGTATTTAAGTCAAGGTTGTTAATACAATATTCTTCAAGACGACTACATTATTCTATTCTAAAAATCTTCATATGATGTAATAAATGAGATTATTTTCACATCATTAGCAAAGCATAGGAGTTGTGACATTTCGAAGCATTAGCAACGTCGATTACAAAGATTATAAACAAAAGTGAATCAAGCAAACAACCTTGTGGTACTCCGATACGTTATTTAATTCAACCTAAAACATAAATATTAACTACTACGGCTTGTGATCAATTTCTTATCGTAATAAGTTAATTTTAATAACAATCTCAAAAAGCTTCCTCATCAGAGGATTAAGTTTAATTCTGTCAAAAGCCTTGTTACAATCTGTGTTAACGACATAAACTTGAGCACCACACACATACACACATAAATGTTGTTAAAAGTTTAGCGCCTTTTGGTGTGTCGGGCCGGGGCTTTAGCCTATTTATGTTACTCAGTACGAGGATATCGAACGTTATAATGGAAGGTATGGATAGTCTCGACAAAAGAAGAAGAAAGTTTTAAAAGTCGATTTTTCGCTGTTGATTAAATATGATGTCAGACAAAGTGTTTATAAAAAAGTAAACGTAAAATATAGATGGCGGCGATACAGTAGTTCGTACGCGGTTTGCAGGACAATAATCTTTAAGATGCGGCCCTACATAGCTTGCGTTGCTCCGTACAAAATGTATGAAAGCGATCTGAGCACTATTATTGCACTGCGATGCGACGCGCTCTAGTACGTGCTATCCTTAAGTGTAAATAATAGTTGCGAGTGTCACCGTAGAGGCCAGCCCAGTTGTTGTGTCGGTTGGCGGTGTGCGGCAAACACCAGGGGATGAGCGTGTTCTCCTGCTTGTCTCCGGGCGAGCAAGCGCCAGCGCCGGTGGCGCACGCGCACACGCCCCGCAGCGCGCCCGACGCCGACCGCCCGTTCTTCTTGTCGTGGTAGCGGTACTGAAGCACCTGTGGGAACATCCTTACAATAGTAGTGAAGGTTTCAATGAGGTATTCATACAAAACATACTAATTTAATATACATTTGGTTACATGTTTATAGATACGTTCTAAATTGACATTCACATCAAAATTTCAATTTGTGAAACCGACCATTAAGCATCGACCAAACCTACGCGACGAAAGCGAAGCAGGAGCGAATACTGAGCAGCGAACATTGTCGTAGTGTGTGTTGTGTGTCTGATGCCTCCTTGCATTACTATATGCTAAGAACTCATGGAGCGGTTTGCACCCGTCGTAGTCGTCGAACTGCGATTTTATTTCAAAACTCACGACACTCTATAATTAGTACGGTCAAGAAGCCGTCGCAGTTGAAATCAGAGCTCGAAAACTTGTACGACTCTGCTGCGGGAACCACAAACAACCGCGGGCGCTGCGGTTGTAAGACGCGTCGTGAAATATGCTTGTGAAAACTAACGGTTTAGTTTTATCACGCGAAGACCGACATCCGCGCGAACAGGGTCGCGGGCGGAAGCTAGTATAAAAAAAAGATTATGTGGTTGTATGAAACCACGATAAAAGTGGAACTTGATCTATGACTATAAACTATAGACGTCGCCATATTGGCCTCTGCTGCTCTGAGGTCACCGTTACATGACATGCGACACGGTCCAATTTTGCTAAATCTTTTTTTGTTGTGTTGGTTATTATCAGATGGTTCATATGAAGAGAATAACTAGAGAAATTGCAGGGAAAGTAACAAAAACGACACTTTAATTTATCCTATACAAACTTTTAGTAGGTGTTAATGCTAAGCGATACGAAGCTTGTCCAGTCGGCTAACAAATGTTAAATGTCCTACGTGTGAATAGTCTTGCTACCTAATCACTAATGCATTTGCGCCAAAATATTAACGAACACGGTCTTTTCCCTCAAATAGGAATACGGATGTTTGGCACATTATTAATAAAAAGTTAATGTAGGCAATACATACCTTACATTTTGTTCCATCTGATAGAGTAACGGATATATTAGGCAGATCTCTCCAATCAGAACCAGGTGTAGTTGGAATCCTACTAATACGCGCTTGTATAAGAGGTGCCATGTTTTTACAGATATGATCCCTTAATTTAACATTTTCATCATTACTTCTCACCAATCGTTGGAAGTATGTTTCTGGCATTGAACCATAATCAATTTCTATTTTATTAGCACCATTGCATATTTGTGGTAAATCACTCATAGCATCTTGGATAGTACATGTTCTCCTCGGTGCAGATTCATCCCACTGAATATTTGTAACAAACTTTTTACCATCTATCGTAGCTGTCAAAGAACAAGCTCGTCTACTGAATACATTTATCGGTTCCGGATACAAAGGCAAATAATACCCTGGAGCAGCCGCTAATATTATTAGTCTTCTTCTAGTTTGAGGAACACCATAACTCCCTGCTTGCAAAATTCCGAAAGTACACTGATATCCCATATCCAATAACGCTCTAAGTGTAAGTTTCAATACCATTCCTTTCTTAAATGCCACAAAGTTTCTCACGTTTTCTAATATAAAATATTTTGGTCGATAAAAATCACAGTAAGACAGATATGACGCTACTAAAGAGTTTTTGAAATTTGAATATTCTCTGGAATTGAAACGATTCATTCCTGAGAAACCTTGACATGGCGGACCTCCACAAAGTAATTCTACCTCTCCTTGCATTGGTAAGCGATGCCCTGAAGCACTATGCGTAGCACCTGATATGGCATCTTTTAATAATGCATTGCAGTCTTCATTAAAAACAATGCAATTTTTATTATTCAAAGAATAAGCATGAGCAGCGGCCTCCAGATTCTCAATGGCCCATTTACATTCAGCAACCCCAGACTGATGCAAACCTTCAGATAAACCACCACAACCAGCAAACACATCTAAAGTTCTTAGTGGTCTTACATTGACTTCTTCACTTTTAATAACATTTGCATCAGATGCTTTACTTGACTTTCCTTTGCCTTTACCCTTATCTTTTCTTTTTTTAACACATCCTATACTTCTAGCATGATTAGGAACATCTTCTACCTGTCCTGTTGATTTATTAAATGCCATTCTAAAGTAAACTCTATTAGGATATTCTTCGAGCCATTTGTAAATTGAAATTTGTTGAGGTATATTTTCTATGTAAACCACATGACACGGGCCAACGACTGAAGAGAATGATATTTCTTTTATTTCATCACTCCAATACACAATATTAATGTCTTCATGTTGTGGAAACCTGTTATTTGTGTTTTCGGGTCTGTAAAGTACATTCACTTTAATATAAATGTCCTGTGGAACTACAAGAGGACCCTCTCCAGCAGCTATAACAGCTGCAATATAACCAACACAGAAGGGTTCACCTGTATCAACATTTGAGCCACGAGTATTGTTATCACTTTTTCTATAATACTCTGTGTAAATATCTTCATCCACCTTTTCCAATTTTAATTTGTAACTACTAAAATTATTGCTTAAATTATTTTTAAACTTAAATGTACCTGGCTTTAAAAATACCCCACAACCTTTTTTAAACTCATGCTCTCTCCAACGAATAGCAGTCCATTCAGTCCTATTTGTCTCTTTAACAATAGAAGATTTTTCCGCAAGTTTCCCAGATATCTTTGGAATATCTTTAGCATCTTTTTTAGATTTTCTTTCACAAGATGGACAATATCTATGTTTCCTTAGTTCATTAGGACATTCAGGGTCATTTGGAAGGTCTTCAAAGCGAGCAGTAAATCTCTCATAATACTTTTTATAAAAATATGTTTTTCCATCATCTTCAAATGTCTGTTCTTCAACTTCTTTGCCGCCTAGTTGGAACCAATTCTGTGCTGTTTCTATTTTATCCACACTAGCTTTTCTTAAAACAGAAGAAAGTGGAGCACCATGGCAACATCGATCTCCTAAGAAAACTTCTCTTGGATCCCCAACTTCTCCTAAAACAGTATCTGAAGATCTGATAAATACCTCACCATGGAAGAAACCACTTTTAGGGTTCACAATTTCTTTCCACATATATGTTATTCTTGTCACTAAAGAAGGTATATTCGATTGTGAAGTTTCTACCATGACAAAATCCCCAACTTTTAGTTCAGCACCATCTATTTCAACTTTATTATAGTACACCTTAGTTGCATCAACCTTAACTGGTTCACCTATCCATTTAATTATTTTGTTATTGAATCCAGTTAGCTTTACAGGGACAGTGTCATCGACCTTGTCAAGTTGGCGTTTTTCTGCTAATTGTTGATATTCTTCTTCATCATCAGGGTCAGAATCGTCTGCTTGCTGTACAGCCATATTAGGACATAACCTCCTAACACACGCCTTTTTAGTACGACCATGGCCACCAAATTTTGCCATCGCACGACATGCATTACACTCTCCACAATCTGGTAACTGGCATGCTTCACAAATACCACAACGTTTTCTTCTTAAAACAAGTTCATGATTTGTTTTATCCAACTGATTAGTAAAGAAACTCTCAAATGTTTTTTGAACAAGTGGTGTAGTAGTTGCTTTTGTCCAAGCTTTTTTGTTCACTTTCTTATAATCAATTTTGGCTCGTATTTTTCTTTTACCAAACCTTATACCCATTAATTTTATTAACTCTCTCATACATGGTAATGTGATAAGTGGTTCATCGTCTTCATCAGCTTCTAAGCTAACTACTTGATCACATACAAATTGTGCATGTTTATGAAGCATTTCCTCAGTCATTCTTTTATCATTCAACTCGGGAATTTTAAATTCGCGTATTATTTCTAATAAATCTTCATAAGTAGGTTGAAGGTAATGAAATTCTTCTAAATATTCAACAACTACTTTACTTAGCCATATCTTTTCGTACAAGTTATCCATCAGTGGTGTATACTCAACACTAGGTTGTAATAAGTTATACTCTCCAAATTCTGTTGATAAGGTGACACAATTCTTGTTTCCGCCATCAAATCCATGAATAAACCTGAAAAAAGGGATAATCATTTAATGTAAAAATTACCTAATTAAATTATGCATAGTATTATTTGTTGTTGATTAATACCATTCAATAATAGGACCGACATCTTTCACTGGTATACACTCTTCATCCACTTCAGGTGATTCTGAGCATATAGATTTTAAATAACCGGACATGTATATTCGCATGTCATTTTCTACTAGACCTCCATCTATAGGACATAAATGGCCTTGTTGATCAAATATTGAGAAACTTGTGATATTAGTTTGTGGACGCTCCATGATATCTCCATCATCCCCTGTAGCAATAAAGATAAATCTTTAAAGAAACAATTAATGCTTATTTTACAAATGCGAAAGTCTGTCTATTTGTTAAGCTTCTGTGGCTAAACTGCTGTAAATATTTTATATATGTTTTTTTTTTTTATGCATATATCTAAAATCCCAAATTAAACATAGCCTAACTTTTTTTAAAAAATAAATATAATAGGGAGAATATTATAATAGAGGCTTTAAATTTTATATAATAATTGTAATTGATCTACACAGTCAGTACTGCGTAAGTAACGAGTAATCAGCTAGTTATATCAAATAATATATTGTTATTATTAAAAACTCCGGTAATGTAGAAATCACATCAATTTGGTTTATCTCAAATCCCATACAGTTTATATTGACAATAATTTCCATCCCATCAGGTAGTCCACTTGTGTTTATGCCTGTTTTACTATCCTTGTTTTCAGTGTTTACCTTGCGATGACTAAATAAATACACTGTTTATTTAATTATATTGTATATTTAATATTATATATCTAAATATATAATTATTTTCTGAAATTTTATTTGTGTAATATTGTAATTTGATGTAATCTACACAACGAAGAGGAATGATTTTTACTTTTAGTACCCAATGACAACTCCCCCTGTTATAAGTTGGACGTATCTGTGGCATCATAACTTTTAAATGGATGGACCTACTTCAATGCAGATTGTTTTGTTTGAAGCTGATGTAATCGAGATATTTCTTAGCTGAATTACATGTAAAGTACGAGAAAGACCAGATCAATTTGAAAAATTCTTGCACCATTAGAAGGCTATATAGTCACTGTGTAACAGACTATATTTAACATTAAAAAAAAGTAGTGATCTTTTCTAAAACTTCCAACAAAATATTTTTTGCCATAAAATGTCCTTCATTGTATGCATTGCAGAAACTATTTATAGGACAAACATGTCCTACAATATTAAATAATGTATTAAAATATTTGAAAACCTACTTCCCAGTTCTTCACTTGTCCTACTACAGACACTGTTTACCAATAAAAATTGTAAAAGTGTAAACAAAGTCACCGTTCAGCTAGATTTCTACAATATAATCACCTCTGAAGAGATCTGACTAAATCTTTGTGATACCAAAATTTCTAAGACAAGAGGTTCTAAGCAGCCAAATGTTAGGTTATTGTTAATTACCATGACATGTGCTTTCTGTACGATTGCATTGGTAATGGGCTCAGTAATTTAACGAAGACGGTAAGGGTGATCAAATAACCCTCTCTTGTGACTCTTAGCCTCCACCAATTTTTTTAAACAGAGCTCTATGTGGCCAAACTTATTTAGGAATTTTATTGAATGTTTTATTAAGATGATTTACGCATCACAAGAAATGCATAAAATACAAACCAAGTAATGGTCTAGGAAAACATGTCAGCAAAGTTAAAGGCTTACTATAAAAAAAAATTGAATGCTCATCAAACAAGCACTTTACTAAACGATGACTATAATTGGATTCTTTGCTTCTTCTTTAGTTCATTCTAACATGCTAACACAACATCCACATGTTGCTTCTATTGGTTGGATGTCAATATTAAACAGTGCTAAGCTAAACAGGTAATTTAACTGATAGTAAGGAATTACTGTAATTTAAGTTTTTTTTATCCGCTCCATATAATAACAAAAGATATTGGTACCTTGAGATTACAGAACTACAAAACAAAAAAAATGTACCTGATGATAATACTAGCTTTTCATTCGTTAAAGCAATGAATTCTTCAACTGCATTTTGAGGATGACCCTGATAAAATATAATATCAGAATTGTTGAGAAATTGTCCACATGTATCACATTTCTCGAATTCTACAGACTTTTGAATTTGATCTACTTGTTTTACATCTTCCTGTGCATTATTGTCATTTGCATTATTATTATTATCACTTATGTTATTGTCATGCTCACTTTTAGATTTCTTTTCATCTCGGGTTACATCTTTATTTTTATCATTTCCAAGATCACAATGTCCATTAGTACTTTTAAAATCTTTTGACTCTGTTATCACGTTATTATTTTTTATGCTTTTGCTGCTTTGCTGTTCACATGCTGCTTGTTCATTTTCTTCATCATTATGACTGCACAATTCTTTGGTTTTATCATCATGGACCAAGCCGTTACCACTTGATCCCTCCTTAACATCTTCATCTGTTGCGAATGTTTTAGAATTTTTCTTACTATTATTTTCACACTTCTGCTTCTTCTGAAATTTATAGATAATTAAACTACGTAGCTAACATAATAATAATAATAAATGACTTTATTTGCTTTGAAGTGGTGTACATGAAAGGTCTTATGTTATTTATTTTACATTTTCACCTTCTTCACCAGTACAACTGGTATGCAAATTCTACAACAAATTGAAAGTAAATAATAAATAACTCATATCAAAATTAAACAACTTATAATATAATAGATGAAAACAAATAATAACATAATATTTTTACTTATACATTCATAATTCTGTTAATTTGAATACAGATTACAAAAAATTTAGGCTTATTATATCCTACTTGTATGTCAATAGAAAGTTTAAGAATGATGGCCGCTCTAGGGAAGAAATGTTCTGGAGTGGAGACCATGTACAGGCAAACACAGCAAAGGACATCCTCCTACTAGATAGACAGATGACCTGAGGGTTGCAGAGAACTGCTGGATGTATGCATCCAATAGGTAGCTTTGAAAATCTAAGGGGGAGGCCCATGTTCAAAAGTGAATATCCTGTGGCTGATATGATGATGATAATGATTGAAGAATGAAATGAAGATATGAACTGATAACGGCAGTAAAAAACTAATACTACTTGCTGTACAATGTTTAATAGCACTAATCAAACATTATTAAGCCAGTGTTTTGGCAATAGTACACACCGAGTAGTAAAAGTCACAGCATCATATCTCACATAAAAAAAATGATTTATTTGTAAAAAAAGGTTGTCATCTAACAACAGATTTTGTTTTTCTTGAAAATATTTTAAAAACATACATATAGGGCATGTTTAACAAAAACAAATTTAAGAATTAATTTACCCTGAATGTAACTGAAGTTTTTGACACCTTACCTGTCCATTGTACCGAATACAGTACACACCGCGCGGGTTCACCATGTCCGTGTACCGTAAACAATACACTCGCCCCTATCTCTTTCTATGCTCTCTTACTTCATGGACTTGTGTGTTATGTAGCTCTAATTATCAGGACTTGTTAACAGGATGCCAATGAATACAAAAAACGGAAAACATGACGTACATTTTTTTTTTCTTTCTAAATGTGGGTAGTTCTAAAAAGTAGTGTTGCCGAACTATCGATAGTTTTACTATCGATGGTTTTCATCTGAATGAGACGGCTCTATCGATAGTATCGATACTACCGATAGCTCAAAACCTGTCAATACTATCGCTAGTCAGAAATACTATCGATAGTATTGTTGGCCAGGAAGAGTAAACTATCGACAGTATCAATACTATCGATAGTATTGTTTCTTGTAAATAAATAAATGGTCGATAGTATCGATACCATCGATTGTTTTAGACCAGAGTTTCTCAAACTTTTAGCTCCATGTACCCCTGTTAAAGATTCCATGTTACAGCGAACCTCTACAAAAAAATGAAAGTAACTAATTAAGTCCACCTCAAAAAAAACAATGAAGTTGATTATTCACAAAAAAAAATTATTTCATTAAAAGGTAACAATTAAGTGCGAAAAGAAATATTTTTTACTACCATTAATGTGATGGGTGTGCTTCTTTTCTGCCAATTTTAGGTGTGATTTTGGATAATTTTAACTTTAATTCTGACTTTGCATCAAGTCAATATCTGTATTTAGCGCCACCATATGTAACGCACTTGCCTGTCACTTGCCAATCATCATAGCACCATTACGGAAATTTTGTCGCGTACCCCTTGCTGTCGAATGGCGAACCCCTAGGGATTCGCGTACCGAACTTTGCGAAACGCTGTTTTAGACTATCGATAGCCTGCCAACTTAAAATAGTATTAGCTATGTTTTGTTAATTATGATAATAAACGAGAAACATTACAAACCGAGATTTATATTTAAATTCAACTCTGCCATTGACGGTCCCAAGCCCGTATGAGAAAAGAGGAGGGTTGGCTGTATGAAGATCGAACCAGCCGTAAAAGATCAACGTCGAGCATCGGGCGACGGTAATTAACCCGACAAAACCCTGGCCTAACAAGCCAGTACCTGCTGGGAGTAGGAAATGACCCCCACAACTCGCAACTCTATGCATTCATAGAATCGAGGGTCTTGGCTTAGCCGCCTGGGCCACAAGGTAGAATACCTCTCTAAAAAGTTACCCTAATCCTAAGGTGGGACTACGTGCCGATGAGATGCATGGCTTGCAGGAGGCAAGTCCTAAGCGCCAACCTCAGCGGCAAGCGCTGTTGTATATTGCCCTCTTGAGGGAATGGGCGTCACCCCTCTTGTGACCTGTCAAATCGACCCTACTCGTGGGAACAAAAATGAGCAATTGTATCACTGAAAACGAACAAAATTTAGAAAAGAGTAACCCTAAAACTATGACCCAATAACTTCTCCATAAAGGAATGTTTATAAATCGTCCAAGATCAAGTTCCTTTAGTGGAACAACTAATCAAGGGAACATTGAACTAGCAGATAAAACAGCTGAAGAATCTGAAGAACAGCAGTTCACAGAAGTGCAGTACGGCAAACGGCAAAGATCCAGCCCAGACTCAGGAACGCGCAATCACAAACAGACAAGACTGAATTACTGGCTTGCTCCACTGGCAGTACCAACATCCAATAGCTTCACAGGGCTCGAGGATACAGAGCAAGCAGACAAACCTGAAATGCAAACACCAAAGCCCGTAAGACCTCCTCCACTATTTATTGATGGAGTCAAGAATATACAACCTTTACTGAAACTATTAGAAGATGTAGCTAAAGGCGAATATGAAATCAAAGTATTACGAGGAGTTAAAATACAATCGAAATCAGCCGAATCATACACCACTATTTATAAAGAACTAAAGGCTAAGGATACAGAATTTTATAGTTACCAGCCAAAACAAGACCGTAGTTTTAGGGTTGTACTAAAAAATATACATCCATCAACAGACAAAGAGGATATAAAAACAGCCATTGAGGAGCTTCACCATAAAGTAGTAAATGTTTGGAATATCCAAAACTCAAGAACAAAACAGGCGTTCTAGAACCTCGTGAAAACAATAAAGACATATAGCGTTAAATACCTATTACACTGTCGGATATCGTTTGAAGCACCCAGACCAAGGCGAGTAATCCCTCAATGCACTAATTGCCAAGACTACAACCACACACAAAAGTTCTGCAATAGAAAGCCCAGATGCGTCAAATGTGCAGGTCCACATCATACTTCAGCTTGCTCAAGGAAAGTCAGATCAAAAGAAGTTAAATGTGTTCAATGCGAGGGAAACCACCCAGCCAACTACAAAGGTTGCACAGTCCACAAAGAGCTGTTGAAAGTCCGATATCCCCCTCCATTTACCAAAGCCAGAAAAAACCCTGAATATACTAGAAACGAACAAGAACCTACAAACAAATCAACAAATAACGGGAAATCGTACGTCCAAGCCACAAAAGATCTCCCTGTAGCATCTTTGGCACAAACAATGAACACAAAGAATGAAAATCAAAAGACTAATGAACTCAAAACCATTACGGAAACACTTGTTGGCCTGATGAACCAAATGCTAATTATGACCCAAACGTTAACCGATTTAATTTCAAAAATGTCATCACATTCACAGCACAAAAATTGTGTGTATGGAATGCTAATGGCTTGTCAAAACACTCGGAAGAGTTAAAAATATTCGTTAAAATACACCACATAGATGTCTTACTAATTTCAGAAACCCATTTCACATCCAAAAGTCACTTCAGATTACCAGGCTACAATTAATACCATACTGACCACCCAGACAACAAAGCACGTGGAGGGTCAGCCGTTCTTATCAGGTCAAACATTAAACACCATGCACTACAAAATTACTGCAAAAACTACATCCAGGCAACAAACGTCGTGGTAACAGATTGGATTAGTGACATTACAGTATCGGCCCTATATTGTCCTCCTAGATTCACTATCAAGGAAACGGAGTTTAGTGACTTTTTCCAATCCCTTGGCGCCAGGTTTATTGCCGGAGGTGATTATAATGCTAAACATTCTTTTTGGGGTTCCAGGCTTGTCCTACCCAGAGGACAAGAACTTTTCAAATGCATACAAAAAAGAAATATGAGCGTGACATCGTCTGGTCAACCGACTTACTGGCCAACAGACAAAAGAAAAATCCCTGATGTTATAGACTTTAGTGTCAGCAAAGGAATCGCAAAGAACATCATATCCTGCCAGAGTTGCTGGGATTTATCCTCAGACCACTCTCCAATCATAGTAGAAGTACACACTACTCCCCAAGAAAGCGCCAAAAAATGCGTTCTGCATAACAAAAGAACTAACTGGTCCTTATTTCGAGAGCTCTCAGACATATAGCATTTCAAAACTCAATCCACCTTATTCCAAAAAAACACTCTAGTACCAGGTTTAAACCAAGACCAAAAAGTCTAGGTTTGTTACGGTATCAAAGTTTGTTACCGTACTAAATGTCATTCTTATTACAAAACGAAAACCAACCGAGGACTTTCTAGTACCAGAGTTAGTACCACTGTTAGTACCGTGTCAAGCAAAACCATTCATTCACTCTTTCCGCATTTGATTAGTTTGATGCCCCGTTCCTTATAACGCAAACTTAGATTACGAGAAATGTAAAAAATGTTTATTTAAAATTAGATTCTTAGCAATAAAAGTCATAACGAAATTGATTATTCAATTTTGCTACGAAACATATATTAAATTGAACATTTTGTTAATATACGAATTTCGTTTTTATGGTCACGTTCTAGTAGTAATTAATGTAGCTAGAGTACAACGAAAAGAAGTGCTCAACGCGCGTAATTCAATATGTGTGTTTATAAATATTTTCGAAATGTAAACATTCTATATTATTGAATAGGGCCTCACTTTACATAAAGAAACTTTGTGGTTGTTATTGTTAAGCACAACGAGATGCGTAGTATCTTTAGGTAGTCTGTGACAACGAGTCACAAATCACTTACGTTGCGTCGTTTCTAAAATAAGTGGTTTATGAAAATAAACCTTAGTGTTTTCGGCTAGTTGTGGGTGTCCTGATTATACCTCTGCCTACCTGTTCGATGGTACAGGCGTGAAAATACTTCTTACAAAAATAAAAAGTAACAAATTTTTTTGCTATACTTAAGCAATAGCATCAAATCTCAAACCAATAAAAAGTATTTTATTGGTCTGAGCTTTAATTAGATTTTAATTAATTTACCGACTCTGCAAAATTAAAAGAAGTTACCTATACGTTTCACTTTTATTATTGTGTTAGTTATGGTCAGGAGGTGGTTCAAATGAAAAAAAATCAATGTCCACACTTAATACAGTAGTCTGTCGGCTCAGCTAGTTTTCAATAAATAGTGTTGCAATTGAGATTAATGTAATGTTACATGATTGAATGATGAAAATTTTAGACTAAATGAAATCTCGGAAAAAATCGAAGTGATGAGAAGATTAAGTAGGCTTGGAAGCGGATGAAGTTGCCAAAGCTAACTTCTCCCCTCAGGAGAGTATTCTCAGGCTAGGCTTACGGATGCTGGAATTCTAATTTGTGGAGTCAGCTAACTTGGTAGAGTTTTGCAATGAATTACCCAGATTGCTAATAACGCCTTACCTATCTCTGCTGATATATAGCACCAGTACTCATCATTGTTATTTTCAGCTTAAAGGGTAGGTTACAATAATAAATCTCACCTTCAAGTTAGTTAGAAGACATATCGCACCCTCAGTAATATAAGGGCACTGTCCAAAAACTACATTTTTGGGAAATCGTATTTTAAGATACAGTATTTTTCTCTGATAATATTCATGTGTTAAAACAAATATAAGTACCGAGTCATTCTTATCTCTTTTTCTCTTTCTGATAGCGCTAACAAATAGGGAATATGATTTTGTGGCTTTATCATTCAAAATCCCGGTATACCAAAATTTTGACTTGGGCCCTTATATTACTAAAGGTGCGATATAATTCATAACATCAGTTAGGATACAGTTGTTTGCATGTTATCTTTCATAAATTGTAAAAAATAAACAATCTGGTTTCACTTTAAATACTACATTTGAGTATTTCAGTACAATAACTTCAATATTTAAAATTGATCATCCTCTACTGAAGGAAAAGGGTGTCAGGCTATTGTAAATAGTAACATATTATTTAAAAAAGACAACTAGAAATGTAGTTTACTTACAATAAATAAATGTTGTTTAGGCATACTATAAACAACATATAATATTACTAAAAACAAAGAAGTTATAGTTATTACACATTTTAATAAAATCTTGGTTATACAAACAGGTTCGGGTTAATAATATGGAATTTTTCCTTCAGATTTTACAGTAGGTAAAACAAAGAAGTCATAGTTATTACACATTTTAATAAAATCTTAGGCTATACAAACATGTTCAGGTTAATAATATGAAATTATTACTTTAAGATTTCACAGTAGGTAAAACACAGAAGTTATAGCTATAATTACATATTTTAATAAAATCTTAGGTTATACAAACAGGTTCAGATAAATAATATTGAATTATTACTTTCAGACTTTACAGTAGGTTTATCCACCTTATTCTACAACTACACTTTGAATACATAAGACTGATCTTGAATGGCTAAGAACATGTTACGAAATACAAAAAACAGTGTTAATTTTAAGAAATATTATAACATATAACATAACTCATGTGAAATTAGTTTCTTTAAACTTCCTTCTTCTCATATTGCCCCTTACTATGCTTGCAACATAAGATTACACTTGTGCTGTAATTTGTTCTCTAGGATGTTCACTAAGTATTTCTTCAGAAAAAAGGTCTTCCTAATTTATTGAGAGTACAGAGCAAGTAACTATTTTCTTCGCTGTCTCAATTTCTCCATACATTCCCCATAATAAGCAGTAAAATGTTGCTTCCATTGATTGAAGCATCTTTCAATACAAGTTTGGATCTGAATTGGGCTACTGTTGTACCGTTGTTCTGATTATGTTTGGGGGTCAGGGATAGCCACTGTCGCCTAATATTAAGCCAAAAAATTCACCAAATTTAATCTGTTTTAATCAACTTTTTCCAAAGATTCTAGAATCACAAACACTACCAGGACATCATACACATGACATAGTTCAGCATCTTAAAGTTTGCATCACAAACTACCTGAAATATTAACAGTTATGTCTTAAATCATACTTTATCAACATAGTGTTATACATAGCAAAACATAGAATTAACAAAATGTATTTCAATAATAATTTGTTAAGTTTTTATTTTTTAGACTATCGAATAAGAGACAAGCAAATGCTTTCTTGATAGCCAGAACTAGATACTACCAATATACACTGAATTAGTTAATATTTTGTTGCCAAGCTGAGGCTGGTAGGATAAGTTTATTTAGTAACTATACCAGCTACACTATAACTTACATTCGATACTGATATATGCTAGGACTAATTGGCTACATAGAATAAGCAAGACACTAGTTGAGATCCAGGTATGTCATCAGAAACATCTAATAGGTATGAGTTCTTTTAATAAATAATCCAGCTCAAGATTTTTGATAAGTAAGCACTAAACACATGTTTGACTAGAATTTGGAATTGTATTATTAATGTTATACCTATTACCAATAATATTAATAACAAAACAATTGTGTCTGTTAATATAGGTTATAGACTTAATAGTTTGAAATATATTTCACACAATTACCTGCACATAGATGGATATCCTTTCGAGTTAATATTTGGCTGACCCCAATCAGCTCATATTTTTTATTACTCTAATAAGAGTGTGCAATACTGAGAAAATTTTGTCATAGCCTCATCTTGCTGATCTAGCTGGATTTTTTATGAATCTATGAGATAAACAAGCTAAAAGCACAGCTATGTTCTGGTATGTTTTACTTATAACTGACTGGGATACACCATGTAAGGCAGCAGCATCGTCTTCAATCTATAAATAAAACAAAAAAGTTAGTAAGTATGTACCTACTCACTGAAGGGATTGAAATATGTTAGCACTGTTAACAATGTAGATTACAAAGTTTATACACTTACCACATGACGAAGCCAATTACATAATGTGAAAACCACTTGCAACTCAGGATTCAAAGCTCATCCTCGTGGGTTGTGAACTTAATCGTCACACAATAACTCCACTATTTTATTTGTAAATCTTTTAAAAATCTAGATTTACAGCAAAAATCTTCGTCACTTAATTCAAAGGGTACAGGGTCTATTCTGTTGCTAATACATTTCCAACTCTTCGAAATCCATAAAATCAATCGAGTTCATTCATTTCTAGCTATTGTGATCAAATTTAAAAAATGTTTTGAAACAAATACGACGCCATGTTTGACGTTTTAAAGTTAGTACCGAAGTTAAACTAGGGGCCGCAGTGGTCTAACTTTAGTACCATAGAAAGTCCAAGGACAAACGTCAAACCTCGTTTTGTAATAACGTTTTTAATAGTTCATGGTTTAAACCTGGTACTAAACTCGGTACAATTTTTAGACCTCGTTTTGGAATAAGGCGGAGTTAGTCTAAAAACGAAAGACGAAATAACAGAAGCGGTGCTATATTTCAACAAGAGTGTGCAGGATGCAGCTTGGTCATCAACTCCACCACCACCATCTAGAAACATGGACACCCACGTAGCGAAACACATATTCGATAAAATAATCAAAAAAAGGAGACTACGGAAGCACTGGCAAACAACCAGAGATCCTGCCGCGAAGAAAAAACTCAATCACGCCAACAGACAGCTAAAACGCACTCTAGAGAAAGATCTTAATGACGGAGTTCGTACTTACCTCACCGGCTTGGATGCCACTGCTTCCTCGGATTACTCCTTATGGAAAGCCAACAGAAGACTGAAGCGGCCCATCAATGTCTCTCCTCCTATAAGAAAATCTGATAGTACCTGGGCACGGACTGACCAAGAGAAAGCCAGAACCTTCTCAGAACACCTTTCAAATCTCTTCACTCCTCATCCATACGACGGCTCACCAGAAGATGAAGCAGAAATTACTAACTGCTTAAACATTCCAGAGGATACACAGGGAGTGCCTGTTAAATTTACAAAAAAAGAAGTTGCCCGAATTATAAAGAAATCGAACCCAAAAAAGGCTCCAGGATACGACCTTATTACAAACCGTTTATTACAAGAACTACCTGAATCTGGCATAACCTTCCTTACGTCACTATTTACAGCCATGACCAGACTGCAATTCTTTCCTCTGGAGTGGAAGGTCGCACAAATTATTATGCTGTTGAAACCAGAAAAACAACCTGAAGAAGCGAAATCGTTTAGGCCCATAAGTCTGTTACCTATTACATCCAAGATATATGAGTCTCTACTGCTGCAGCGAATTTTGCCTACACTGAGAGAGAAAGAGCTAATTCCAGATCATCAGTTTGGATTTCGCAGTAAGCATACCACCATCGATCAAGTGCACAGACTAACAAAACATATCATGGATTCACTGGAAAGTAAATCTTATTGTACCAGTGCATTCTTGGACATATCTCAGGCGTTTGATCGCGTGTGGCATGAGGGATTGTTATTCAAAATGAAAAATGCCCTACCAAATTACCTTTACGGAATATTAAAATCATTTCTCCAGCAGCGTCATTTTATAGTACAAGGGGAAGGACTGTCTGATCTCTGCCCTATAAAAGCAGGTGTCCCACAGGGTAGCGTTCTGGGCCCCATACTCTACTTAATCTTCACAGCGGATCTGCCTATATCAGAATCCTTAATCACTGGAACCTTTGCTGACGATACCGCTATACTAGCTACACATAGCGACCCAAAAATAGCCTCACAAATACTCCAAAAAGGGCTAAATAGCATATCCGACTGGCTCAAAAAATGGCGGATAAAAACAAATGAAACAAAATCAGTCAGTTTAACGTTCACTTTAAGAAGAGAATCTTGTCCGCCAGTCACATTAAACAACATTGCAGTGCCACAGGCAGATAATGTGCGATACCTCGGATTGCACTTGGACAAAAGGCTTACCTGGCAAAAACATATTTTCACTAAGAGAAAGCATCTTGGAATCCAAACGAGAAAACTTTACTGGCTCATCGGAAAAAAGTCCCAACTATCCCTCGAAAATAAAATACTTCTGTACAAGGCAATACTGAAGCCCGTTTGGACTTTTGGAATCCAATTGTGGGGTACTGCATCCCATTCAAACATTGAAATTATACAAAGGTTTCAAAATAAAACACTCCGCATGATAACCAATGCTCCCTGGTTCGTACCAAACGAATTATTACACCGTGACCTACGCCTATCCACAGTGAAACAGGAAATTGTACGGCATACCAAAACTTATAAAGAACGCATCGAACGACATCCAAATACTCTGGCCCGGCCACTAATGGCAAATCACAACAAAGCGCGACGTTTAAAGCGCAAAATACCTCAAGATTTAATACAATCACAGTAAAAATAGTTACTGTCTAAACAACGAGGATGTGACAAAGGTCACATACCGAGCGCGCCAGCAATAGCACCAACCAACACGCTGCTGAATGTCCCACAAAGGCGACAGATTGTAGTAATAAAGAATAATAATAATAAAAAAATTAATTCCACCAAGTTTTACCAGTGCTAGTACCGTTTGAAAAAAGTGTTTTAAAATGACAGATATAGGTATGTATTCATAACTGCATTTACCATAACATCATTAAAATGTAGCAATTAAGAGAGAAGATTTAAGATAGTAATAATGAAACTTAAATAATATGATATAAACTTAAATATAAAAACTAGATGAAATTGAGTTGAGTCACAAATTAAATATGTCATAGTAAAGTTGTAGGTAATTAATGTTGGTAATAAATAATTACAAAGTTATGATGACTAATCAAGGAAAAGTTTTAAACTATTTAGAGGCATTATCCCACATTGAATTGACTATTATGGAATAATGTTGTTAACAAAACTATTGTAAATTTGTAAACTATCCATAGTCTAAAAGAATCGATACTATCGATACTATTGATAGTTTATTATTTACGAGCAACAATACTATGGATAGTATTGATTCTATCGATAGTTTGTTGTGTACGAGCAGCAATACTATAGATTGTATCGATAGTCGACTATCGATCGGCAACACTACAAAAAAGAAAGTGTTTGCTAGTACAAATGATTATACCTATGCAAAGGAACTTTAGAATAACATTGAAGAAAGTACGTCTTTTTACATTTAATAGAGTGTATTGTCACTCTTTTAACTTTAGCTCTCGCATCTTTTGAAAAACTTCCCTGGTCAATAAGTTTTTTTATAACAGCCAAAGCATCATCTTTGCACAGATATGCCACTTACTTTGCCAATCTTTTTTTTTAAATGTGAAATCCAATTAGGTCCAACAAATACACATTGAACAGTGTGTCTTCACCATCACAGGCCTCCAACACTTTCCTGATATATTCATCGGCCAAGTTCTGCATTGTTACCTATTTTTATACACACAACAAAAATTTTCTCTCGAACGAGCTGAGTTGTCACTTTAATCATTTGGCAAGAGTTTAAAAATATTTTTTACATTGTTCGTGTTTGGCCGAAGTAAGTACTTACTAAATTTAGTAAGTCACTTACTATGCTTACAAAATTTTCGGCCGGGACACAAAGTAAGTGCTAACGCAGTAAGTATGGCTTAATATACGATGCCATTTTGCTTATTGTTGATGTAAACAAAACAGACAGGACAATAAAATATTTCTCATAAAATTATCCATTTGAAACTATTCACAGGATTTAAATTATATTCCTAAATTTAGTACTGTCAATTATATTCAGTCTATGAAGTTATGTACGTTATATGACATAAACCGGTGTTTTGTGTTATGTTAAGCCAGTAAGTCTGTCCTAGCCGAAAAGCGCTACAGTCAGCTTGTAAGACTTTAATTTTTTTATGCTTACTGGCTTACTAAGTTTAGTAAGTACTTACTTCGGCCAAACACGCCCATTCTCTCAATGACAATTTGTGACCATAAACAACAAACAAGAATATTAATCAAAAAAAGGAGTTTTTTGTACTATTTAGCTGTTCACAAGTCCACAGTACACGCTGCTTCAACTCGACAAGTCCGTGTATTGAATGTGGTACATCAGTAAAAGGTGTAATAAACCAAGTGATTTGTTATAAATAAGACATATGTATACGAAACTGGTTATTATTGATTTTGGTATTGGTATTGATTTGAAACAGAATACTACAAAAAATAATTTGGACATTCGGGGTTTCCGAAAAACTATGTATGGGGACAGTTAACATGTGAAATTGATTTTATTATATCAATTATATTGATATTATAACAAAAACTAATTACACAAAATATAAATTTATTTTTGGTAAATATAAAATTACGGAAAAATATTTTGGGTACAAGGTCAAGAAAACAACTTATAAAGGTTCATCAGGATGTTTTTTAGGATGAAAAATAACAATGTGATGTGTTTGCAAAATGCACCTAAAAGTTTAAAAAACTGTTTGCAGCACTGAATGACACCTTTAAAGTATTTGTTGAACATTTCCAGTCTTGAACCTTCGTTGAGCTGGATTAATAAAAATATTTTTTCCGAGATGTTACTACACATAATATATTAGGTGCTTACCGGTTTAGATACACTGGCTTCATCAAAGTTTCTTCTTTTTTTAGGACATACTTGAAAGAGTCTCGTAATTTTAACTTGACAGGTTTTCATTGTCCCTGGTAATTTGGTAAATTTATATTGATACAGCGTTATTGTTTTGTTTGCTTTATTGTTATGGATAAGTATTAGTTATACAGCTTCCACGTTTTAATTTTACCTGGTGAATCCATTATTATAACCCCTTATTAAAATCAGAAATCATAGAAATCAAAGCTACAAGTAAACAATTTTATCGTAACTTAAAGGAGAACTCTTCAAAAAATATGGCGGGAAATTAAGAAACTTAAAACAAAACAATGACAGTTGACAAATGACACCTCAGATTAAATAGGGGGATACCTCAGATAAAGTATACTTTATCTGAGGGGGATACTTTATCTGAGTTAAATAGTAATACTACAAATGACACTACAGTCTACACATCCGGCTTATTTTTCTTTTGTTTTTTTCTTTTCTTAGGATGGGATCAGCTAAGGTCCATAAGCCATACTGCCTCTTATTCTGTACAATAAATTCTTTTACTTGTTATTTACAGCCTGCCACGAAAGTCGTCATGAAATAATAAAGGTTGGCATCAACATATTCTAAATCTATGGCGCCAACACGTTTATAATGGTACCTAACCCACATGGTTCAACCCATAGATTTAGTACATTCTACATCTATGGTTCACCCTATAAGACGATATACTTGCTCTTTTTTTAAACATGGCAGTTTAGAATTCTGTATTTGGTTTTAATTAAAATATATGTTAGTGCATATTTATACAGGAAGACAATTTTTAAACGTATATCTATAATCACCTGATATCAAACCTACAGTCAGTAACGAAAAAAATATTAGATTAATAAAGACTTTGTAAATAGTGACTTACGATTGTAATATATATTAACTAATGCGAAAGACATGGCAGCATGGCCTAAATGTCTTAGACGGCCCCAGAAAAGGACAAAAAAAACATACATATCTTCACGCCAAGTCCCTTACGAGGTAGGCAGAGAGTATCGATTGCCAGACCTCACGATCCTGACAAACCTGTCTTGCTTCCTTCACATTCATTACCCTTTTCATATAAACACACCGGTTTCGGAGAAACTTGACACCACCCTCGGATAATATCCGATTGATCTGATCGCGAAATGACAACCTTAGTCTGCCCGGGTACTTAAATCCATCCACATTCGCATTGTATATCTGTTTTGTCAATCTTTCATCTGTCATTCTTTCCACATGACAGAACCAGCGGAGCATGCCCTTTCGCATTTTAACACCAACACTTTCTTTCAATCTCACTCTTTCTCGGATCTCACAGTTGTGAATGCGGTTAGCGATCGCTACACTACCGATTTTTTGTAGCGCTCTCATTTCGACTGAATTTATCCTATTTTCATGCTCTTTCTGACATACCCAACTCACGCTTTCATACAATAACGTTGGGATAAGCACAGAATTATGCAAAGCGAGTCTAGCTTTTTGACTCAAAACCTCGCTTTGGAATAGTTAGCCCAATGCTCCATTTACACTATTCCCTGCACTCACTCTCTTCTCTACATCAGCGTTGTACCTTCTAGCCCTGCTAAAAGCACAACCAAGATATACAATTTCATTCACTTGTTCCAGCACTACATCATCAACCAAAACTCTCACATCCGTTCTGGCTACGTCTCTTTCAAACATCATTATTTTGGTTTTTATCGCATTCAAATGTAAGCCCCTTTCTTTACAATCTCCTTCCGTAACTGTGACCAGTCTTTGCAGCTCAGATGGTGTAGAGCCAAAAAGTACAGCATCATCTGCGTAAAACTGGCAGTTCACCACTTGGTCGCCCATACGCATTCCCATATTCAATGATCTTAACCTTTGAAGACATTTGTCCATATATAAGATAAATAAGCGTGCTGACTACACATAACCCTGCTTGACGCCAATATTAACATCCAACCAAGGCAATATGTTGCCATCAACCAGCACGCATGATTTACACTCTAAAGACATTGACGGCACCGCACGCAGTAGGGACCCGACTATCCCATAATCTGGAAAAATGTCCCAAAGTTCCTTAAGTACAACCCTATCAAACGCTTTTACGAGTTCCACAAAACCGCAGAAAACCCTCTGACCTACAGCCAGATGCTTCTCTACAATGTTGCGAAGCGAAAACACCTTGATCCGTACATCCTCTTCCAGACCTGAAACCGCCTTGAGCTTCCTACAATGTTCCATCGGACATTCTTTGTATCCTCCTTTCAACAATTTTTCTTATTTTTTTCTTTCATACTGTCATTCGACTACAAACATGCTACATAGTCCAGCCAAGCTTTCTTCTTTCTTTCAACGAAGGCTTTTACCTCCTCATCCCATTCATAGACTCATAGACATGTGTCACCATTCATAGAATTGTGCATATTTGCAGTCCCACATACCTCTTTTGCAACATCAACCATACTAGCTTTCAAAACATTCCAACAGTCGTCCACGTCTAAGTCCGGTAGGCACATACTATTCTGCCTGTCTTGGACTTAACTCTTATACATGCTTCCTACACACGTGTCTTGCAACTTTTCACCCTTAATCTTTTCAAGCACTCCAAATGGAACACGTACTCGCCAGTGCCTCCACCTCTTAAACAGACCTCTATGCTGGCTAATAACCAAGTAGTGGTCCGTGTTAAGAGTTGGGCCTCTGTAACGTAATGGGGATGGCTTAGCTACCACCCACCACTATGTTAACAGAAGATAAGCAAAACAAAACAAACAAAAAATGTAAACAAAAACATTATAATAAAAGAAACACTAGTAAAATAAAGTCCATACAAAAAAAGAAGGGTCGTGGGATACGGTGGTCTTGTCGACGGAACTCGAAGGACTGCTGTTGTAGTCTTCGGCGGTTGGGCTAGCGGGACCCTTTGGCGCCTTCCCTCAGCAGCCAGAAGCAGCAGTAGAAGAGGGCGACTGGGAAGGCGGCCATAGAAGAACACCGGCGGGCAGCTTCCACCGGTCTAGGGTCCTCCCACCACCGAGCAGCAGACACCAAGCAGCAAGCAGCAGTCATAGTAAGACGTTCCGTCGACTTATAGAATTAGAGCTCTGTAGTAGAATATTAGGAAGAATGTTAGGAATCGAAACAAGGTAGAATACTAGAAGAGACCGTGTCAGAACATGTAGCAGACCAAAGACTACAATACTCTATAGCAGACTGAAGCAGACTCAAAATGAATTTTTGGTTCTACATTTTAAAAATATTTTTGAAAAAGAATTTATTTATTTTTTATTGCTGGCCAGTGTAGTTACCAACTACAAAGGCCAGCTTAGAAAATAATATTACACCTCTGAAGGCTCTCGTTTCCATTAAATACTTCCGGAGGCAACTATCAACCAAAATCAAATCTATCATACCCCTTTGATCATTCCTTCTTCATGTATACGTATGTATGTCCTTATGCTGAAACATTGTGTTAGACACAAGAAGATTTCTTTCCACACATAAATCTACAATATGCTTGCACCATGATTCACTCTCTTATCACCATAAGGTCCCAGAACGGTCTCGTTAAACCGTCCCGTCGTGTCCCCACCCAAACATTCAAGTCACCACACATAATCACTTTTTCATTTCCTTCAACCATATCCAGAACATCTCTTACAGAATGCCAAAACTTTTCCAGGTCATGAGTCGACCGGAGCATAGGTTTCTACCACAAAAACTCGCGTGACTCCTAGCTTAATACGAACCCAGAGAATTCTCGGACCAACCAAACCATACTCTTTCAGACCTGAGGCTAAGCGAGACGAAAAAATTATACCTACCCCAGCGCTGGCGTGATCGCTCTGTGATACACAAGACCAGAGAGCCAACTTGCCACCGGGGAGATTAAAAGTATCACTACCCTTTCGCTTACACACAGACAGTTACACACAGTAAATCCAGGCATCTCTCATCCATTACATCAATCAATTCATTCATCTTCCCTTCCATTCCCCCTCTCATATACCACGTGCCTATTTGACACTCTCCACTCCTCAATTCGCCTGTAAGGGCCTGGCGTGATGGGTGGTGGCCCCCGTCGCTGCATCTGCCTCTTTTCGTACCGACGGGGGCGGATCGGTACGCGACGCCTCTAGGGAACGTCCAAACCCGCTCTGCGGTACTTTTTGGGCCAGAATTGCAGTCCAATGGACTGGCAGAAATCGCGACGTGCACGCTTCTGGTCAGTAAAAATATTAACTAATAAAGAAGTTTTGACGCCATCGTGAATAAAGTTGGTCATCATTTTTTCATAATTATTGAATTTCGTGTTTATTTTGAATGAAATTGGTTAATTTAGGTAGGAAACAGATTAATTTTGTCTAGTGAAAGAGCACAAATGAAGTAATCATGAAGAAATTAGTGTATCGTGTATTTCCTCGCTGCCACCAAATCTCAATTGACGAGCTTGAGTAACGAAGCCACCGTTTTACTCAAGATCTAGACATGACTTTGTAAATAGTGACTAATGACTGTATAAGAATTAATTAATACGGAAGACATGGTAACATGGCCCTTTAATAGGCCCCAGAAAGGGGCCAATTAACTACTAAATAAATAATATAATACATAATTTGAAATGATTATTAGATAAAATATAAATGAAAAATGGGCTTATACTTCACAAATGATATTTATTATCTTTAAGCAACTCGTAACCTAATACAGAATAATCGCCATGTCAGTTTGAGAGAGGTAGCTATATATCTGTCTCACTCACGCCTAGACCATATTACATTGCACCTTAATAACTTTCTATAACACCCCCTCTCAATGTAATAAACTGGATACATATTTACTATGTGTTAACTTAAACTAAATAATCTACTGAGAAAAGAAACTTTGCAATTACTATAACAATAGGTAAGTATTTTTATAACATTCTAAGCAGTTAAGTTACTTTAAACCACACATATTTACAAATTTTAACAATATATTATTTTTCAATGCCTTGGTCAACATATCAGCAATTTGTTCCTCAGTTTTCACATATTTAAGACAATTTTTTTGTTTCTCAATAAGTTCCCTAATAAAATGATATTTTATATCTATGTGTTTCAATCTCTTTACAGTGTTGGTATTAGCAATAACCATGGCTGACTGATTATCACAGAATAAGATAGCTGGAGTTACATTTTTTATATTAAAATTGCACAACATATTGCTCAGCCAACATGTCTCAGCCCCTGCCATACTCATTGCCACATATTCGGCCTCGGTGGAAGAAATACTAACTGTGCTTTGCTTCTTTGAGCACCAAGAAACCAGGCAGTTTGCATACTTAAAGCAGTAGCCTGTGGTAGATTTCCTATCTGTTAGGTCTCCTCGCCAATCAGCATCACAAAATCCCACCAACTCATCATCATTACAATTATAAGTTAATTTATAGTCTAATGTGTGTTTGATGTATCGCAGGACTCTTTTTAATGCTACTAATAACATGTTACTAGCCCTGTCTTGATATCTACTTAAAATTGATATTGGAGCACAAATGTCTGGTCTAGTACCACAAGCTGCGTACATCAAACATCCAATTATTTGTCTTCATACATTTTCAGTTTCAGTTGTACACTTATTATTCTCAAGTTCCTTTACATTAAAATTCTGGTCCATAGGTGTGCTAATTTGTTTACATTCATACATATTGAATCTTTTCAGTACATTTTCCAAATAATTTCTTTGACATAATACTGTAACATGAGTTTCTAGATTTTGTTTTACATTAATTCCTAAAAAATCAGAGACCACACCCAAATCCTTCATTTTAAATTCTTTTTTTAATACTGACTTTAAATGTGACACAGAATCTTCATTACTGCCAAAAATCAATACGTCGTCAACATATATAAGTACATAAATCCTTTCAGTTTCATTACACTTAGAATATAAACAAGAATCACATTCAGATCTTTTAAAATTTTCTCTAATCAGCACAGAGTTGAATTTATCATTCCAGTACTTCGGTGACTACTTTAGGCCATACAATGCTTTATTTAGCTTTACAATGCAGTCATTATTTTCATAAGCTCCATCAGGTAGTCTGATATACACACTTTCATTGATTTCCCCATATAGAAATGCTCCCGTAACATCCATTTGATAAACAGGTAAGTTGGATTTTGTTGCTATAGCTATAAACAACCTAAAAGTAGCCAACTTAGCCACGGGGGCATATATTTCACTATAACACAATACATTTTCCTGCTCAAAGCCTCGTGCTACCAACCTAGCTTTATATTGAATATCATTGTTGTTCTGTTTTATTTTAAATACCCATTTAGTACTAATTGCTTTCTGATTACCTGGTAGATCACTTACTGTCCATGTATTATTTTCTTTTAATGTCTGTAGTTCCCTCTGGATC
>NJDD01005721.1:20666-30835 GCA_002245505.1 Calephelis nemesis
ATAAAATATCGATGAACTTAGATTTGCTCGAGGCCTAACATCCTGACCTCAGGTTGGCAACGCACCATTACCCTCTTTGGTATCTCTAGGCGGCGTGAATTTCTTACCATCAGGAAATCCGTCTGCTTGTTTGCCTTCCTATAACATAAAAAAAAGCGCCGGTGATGGAAAATAAGTATTAAATATATTTATATATAAAAATACACCAAAGAATTACATTAGTTATAACTGTAGTTATTAAAGTTTCTTCAATATAATCGCTAATGTAAATGATGATATAACTAAGTAATGGTGCTTTTGACCGCCTCGTTGGTCGAGTGGCTAGCGTACTAGCCTAACTGCATCGACGAATCGCGAGCCTCGGGTTCGATTCCCGACGGGGGCAGGCATTTGTGTGATGAACATTTAGATGTCTGCATTTCCGAGTCTGGGTGTTTATTAAATGTATTCTGGTATTTATTTAAGTATTTATATGTAATAGTATCGTTGACTAACACCCATAACACAAGCATATAATTTGCTTACTTTGGGGTTAGATTCAATTTGTGTGACTTGTCCAGAGATATTTATTTATTTATTTAAAAGAGATGTAGCTAGCATGGATGTTAGTGATTTAGTCATCGACGTAGAGCTAGAACAAGTGAATAAAATTGTATATCTTGGTCGTGCTTTTAACAGTGATGGAAGGTACACAGTGGATGTAAAAAAGAGACAGCTATTTCATTGTGAGGTTACTTTATGGAAGCTAGAGTTGGATGTATCAGAAATGTAAAAGTAGAATAAATGCAGTCGAATTATGAGTGCTACAAAAATGTATGGTATTACGTTTGACCGCTTTCGTAACAGTGAGATTCAAAGAAAACGGTAATGGGAAAATGCAAAAGGGTGTGTCCCGTTAGTTTGGTCATGTGGAAAGAATCCTAAAACCGATATATAATGTGAATACACACTATGGATATAGATACCCGGGAAGACCTAGGCTGACATTCCATGATCAAAATTTTAGGGTGCTATCAAGAATTACAAAACCAGCGCATTTGTATGAAAAATTATTAAATGTGGAGGAAGCTAGTCTCCAGTTGGTCTGCAAGGTAGCATTTGGCACTTGATAACCTTCGTCTACCCATTAAGGTGTGAAGATATGTATGTTTCTAAGTAATTCAATCCAAAAAACATACTTACATTTTAAAATTTTAACTACGAACTACATGGAAAAAATGGCCACAATTTCCAGAAAGTAGGGTGGTTCATTGACCCATTTATGTAATTATTTTTAATTATATGTATCATAAATGTAATTATTATTAAGAGTACATGTTACTTTATAATTTGTGATTAAGATATGATAATCAATTATTGTCAATTAACTACGTCAAACTTGTCTAATTCGACGTTTTCTTGAAAGAATTTAAATGCAATCAAATTGACATAGGAAGCTTTAAATGTTTTATTAACGTTTTCGTCGTTAAAATAGTTTTTTTCAACGTTAGTCTTAGATTACTTATTATGCCTCGGTCTTACATATTTGAACATTGATATTTTGACTTCAGGAAAATCAAAAGCATCAGAATATTTTTCTTGTAGGTATAACGTCATTGTTATTGTTACTTTGGCATTTTATAGTTTTTACTAAAAAAGTAAAAACCTAAATATTTCTACAAAATATTATGTAAGCAAAAACTCAGTTTGAGAACCAGTGACCTACGACATATACACCTTATGGTTCCTTTGCCATGGTGCTACAGAATAACAGCATAGGAGGTAAATGTTAGCTAGTTAAAATGTAACCTTTAAAAAATCTAGTATTTTTTTTTATTATTTTTATGATATAGGAAGGCAAACAAGAAGACGGATTTCCTGATCACGCCCTGAAATTCACGCCGCCTAGAGACACCAAAGATGGTAATGGTGCGTTGCCAACCTGAGGTTAGGATGTTGGGCCTCGAGCAAAAGTAAGTTTACCGGCTACCTTACCGTCCGAACCGGAACACGTCATGACGTTATGGCGGCAGGAATAGGTAAGGCGGTGGTACCAATCCGGGCGAGTCGCTGCTAAACTCTACCACCTAGTCAGATGTCAAGGTGTTAGTGATGATGAGCCTATGCTCGCCTGTTACGAGCTGCCTGGCAAGAAAGGCAGATGGTCTATTCTGCAAAGGAGCCCGAACCAACACGGGGAAAACTTTGTTCGGACAACTTTGGAAACTTATCTTTAGAGCGGGAAATTTCAGTAATGGTGATATTTATTTTTAATCACTGACAGAAAAGAGGGGTTTTATAACTTTGACGTATCGGTATATGTGTCTCTCTGCCGCAACAAACTTTAAGCGGAAGGAATGGTCCCGATGCATTTTTTCTGTTTAAAAGCTGACGTGATCGAGATGGTTCTCAGCTATATTACGGAAAGTTTTGTTAACACTTGTTAATTTGTTGATTATCTAAATCAATTTCAGGTTCGCAAAACTAGCTTCAGCCAGCGATAAATTTCCGCTACCTGATCTGCCACCCGGGGAAGCACCAGAACCAATCTTGACGTTCATGGAAAGGATGTACAAACCGCCTTCTGCCAAACTCGGGCAAACTGCGGATGACTACCTGTCTGCTGGAGAACCTCTCCTCCTGACTCCATATATTGAGGACAATAAGCTTGAAGAGGCAAGACGAGCTGCGCTAGTTGATCCCTTGTATATTCTTCCCGGGATGGAGAGCTACGCTGGATATTTGACTGCAAGTTTCCAACTGCTATCATCACTCTTCTTCATCTTATCTTCATCAAGTCTTAACCCATGTCTTCTACATTTTCTTCTCTAGTGATCGCCTCAGTGGTCTAACGGTCCAGGCGTTGCACTTGACTTCGTAAGGTCCTGGGTTCGATTCCCGGGTCGAGCAACAAAAAGAAAATGTGTTTTTTTTATTTTCTACAAAAAAACATGTTGCTCGGGATTGGACATGTGCCCGGATGGCGATAGGCTTGCCACCTATCACATTGTAGAACTTAGTGTCTTCGGCTAGTCGTGGGTGCCCTGGTTGTACCTCTGCCTACCTTTTCGGAGATATGGGCGTGATGATAATTTCTTCTGTAGTTAATTAATGTAAAATATTCTTGACTTGTGACTGTGACTTTTCTTAACCCGAGATATTTTTAGATTTTTTTCTATTGTACGGTTAGTCTATTTGTTACAGCATCATGGAAAACTACTAAGTAAATTTTTTCGAGTACTTATTATCTGAAGGACAAGTAAAATAATGAGGATATTTCTGAACAAGTTACGCAAATTGAATTTGACCTCAAAGTCAGCAAATGTTAAGTGTTAGGGGTGGTGGTTAGTCGACGATTTTAAGATATAGAAATATTTAAATAGATACCAGAATAATTTTAAATAACACCCATTCACTTCATCACGCGGATATCTGTTCCCCCTGGGAATCGAACCCGAATTTTGCGGTGTGTGGCCCAATTTACGTAATTCTTGTAATTAACATTTGCTTTATTTTTCTCCAGGTAAATAAGGAATATAATGCAAATCTCTGGTTCTGGTACTTCCCTGTTTCAAAGCAGCCGGTGGATGAAACTCCATGGATCCTGTGGCTTCAAGGAGGTCCAGGTGTCTCCTCCCTCTATGGACTCTTCACCGAGATCGGACCTTTTGTTGTTTCTGATAGTCAGAACTTGGAAGGTAATGTCGATATAACAAATGTAATTGTAAAAATGTAATATAATAAATGTAATTTTCCCCGTGTTGGTCCGGGCTCCTTTGTAGAATAGACCATCTGCCTTCCAGCGCCGGGCAGCTCGTAGAAGGCGAGCATAGGCTTCCGTCACTAACACCATGACATCTGACTAGGTGGTAGAGTTTCGCAACGACTCAATCGGATTGGTACCACCGCCTTACCTACTCCTACCGCCTTAACGTCATGACGTGTTCCGGTTCGGAGGGTAAGGTAGCCGGTTAACTTACTTTTGCTCGAGGCCTAACATCTCGGCCTCAGGTTGGAAACGCATCATTACCACCTTTGGTGTCTCTAGGCGGCGGGAATTTCTTACCATCAGGAAATCCGTCTGCTTGTTTGCCTTCCAATGTTATAAAAAAATGTATTTTGCTGATGTTTTTTTCAAAATTAATAATATTGATCTTACTCAAAAATAAACACTAATACATATACGTACCTATATAATTTCATAATGTGTGTTAGTCAATTATACAAATACTTAAAATGATATTACAGACAACGTAATAAATGTTCTTAACCATCTGACTTAAAAAACGGAGATCTGTGTTCATCAGACAAATACCAGTAATTATTAGGACCTGAATCCGAGCCTAATGGATGATAGGTTGGGCCTAGATGTGAAAGCTAACCACTTTTAAAATAAAAATTAAAAAAACCGGCCATTTATTTGTATTTATGAATATTTATATGCCTTTGCAGAAATAATGTATTCCTGGGGTAAAAATCACTCTTTACTGTTCATCGACAATCCCGTGGGTACAGGCTTTAGCTTCACTGATGATGATCGCGGTTATGCTACTAATCAAACCACGGTGAGCATTTTTCATACGTTACTATAATCAGTAAGGTCGTTTTCTTCCAGATGGACCTCCACATAACAAAGTAAATATATGATAAATTTAAAGTTCAACATATTAAGGATAACGTTTATCTTAAAACAATTACTTTTTTTATGATATAGGAAGGCAAACAAGCAGACGGATTTCTTGATGGTAAGAAATTTACGCCGCCTAGAGACACCAAAGGTGGTAATAGTGCGTTGCCAACCGGAGGTCGGGATGTTAGGCCTCGAGAAAAAGTAATTTTACCGGCTACCTTACCCTCCGAACCGGAACACGTCATGACGTTATGGCGGCAGGAATAGGTAAGGCGGTGGTACCAATCCGGGCGAGCCGCTGTGAAACTCTACCACCTAGTCAGATGTCACGGTGTTAGTGACCGTAAGCCTATGCTCGCCTTTTAGGAGCTACCTGACAAGGAAGGCAGATTGTCTATTCTACAAAGGAGCCCGGACCAACACGGGGAAAAATGGTATAATATATATATATATATATATATTATACCATTTTTCCCGCAGCAATACCTTCATAGTAAAACCATCAATAATAAAACCTACTTGGTAAAACTTTCATGGAAAACCATAAATTACAAATCCTTTTTAGTAAAACCTTCATGGTAATGACAGTTATAATAAAACCTCCTTAACAATACCTTCATGGTAAATACATCAATAATAAAACCTACTTGTTAAAACCTTCATGGTGTGGGTTTTAATAAAACCTCCTAGGTAAATTCTTTGTCGTAAAACCATCAATAATAAAACCTACTTGGTAATACCTTTATGGTAAAATCATAAATTATAAAACCTTCATGATAAACTTAGCGTCAGCGAACAACAAAAGCAGCGCAGTGCTCTTTCAGAGACTACTGAAAAATTTATCTTAATAGTGTTAGCACACATCGCAAAACTATAATATAGAGTAGGAGGAATCGGCGCATGAGTACCGAAAACTATTCGACCTCAATTTTTTTATGCGATCCTCTTCAAACTGCCCTCCTAATGATATAAATGCATGTTGCTATGGCGCAACCCGGTGCTATATTGTTTAAACCGAAATTGTTTAAACAATTGCAAGGAATTGTTATTTTTCAACCGGACAACTTTTTTTTTATATTCTTCAGGTCGGTCAATAAAAAGAAAATGTGGTATTTCCAATTTTATATTTTTTTTATTCAAACATAAATCGAAACATGTAATTAAAATTACTTTTTTATCAGTTTATATTACTTTTTTGTTATTATCATAGTTATTTTTGCATTTATATCTATGATAATAACAAAAAGGTAATATAAAAGCGCGGAATTAACAATTAAAAAAAGATATAAACAATGAAATTTTTTTAAATCTCTTTTAACAATATTATTAACAATTGTATAGAGAATTAAAAAAAATATTACTTAGACATTATGTTTTTTTTAATATATTTTTTATGGGTCGAATGTACCCAAATTTGTGATTTTTCGAACCTTTAAAAATTCATCTCTTTAAAAATATTAACTTTATCGTTAAAAGTCATAGGATCTTTTTTATTGGTATTTCAATGAAGAATATAAAAAAAATTGTCCGGTTGAAAAATAACAATTCCTAGCAATTGCTTAAACAATTTCGGTTTAAACAATATGGCACCGGGTTGCGCCATGGCAACATGCATTTATATCATTAGGAGGGCAATTTGAAGAGGATCGCATAAAAAAATTCAGGTCGAATAGTTTTCGGTACTCATGCGCCGATTCCTCCTACTCTAATAGGTACAGGAAGACTTTGATAGATTTTATAAACCTTAAACTTTAATGCCATCAAAAACAAGTCTCGCAGTTCAGTGTGAGCTCAATTTTTCTACCGTAAAAATTGTAAGGTCCATGTAATACCAAGTCGGTTAATTTATTTAATCCCTACTTAATGGCCCTTCCGTCTTAAGTTATTACGTAAGTTATTATCATATCAAATACCTAGACCAACTTGGCCATCGCATGACTAGATTGTTTAGTAGATACGTATTGCCAGGATTTAGCATGTAACGCTATTGGTTGAGAATCCAATTTTAAATCTTGTTTACTAAAACACGTGTTCAACGAGTGTTTAACTTTTTTGTAAGACGATAGTGTCCACATGAAGGTTATCTATTTTCTTTTTCTCTTTTTTGTCTTTGAGTAAGTTTAAATAAACACATGTTTTCAGATTGGTGAAAACTTATACACAGCATTACAACAATTCCTGATTCTGTTCCCGGAACTGCGCAAAGCTCCTTTGACTATTGCAGGAGAGTCATATGCTGGGAAACACATCCCATCGCTCGGGGTTCAAATCCTATGGAACAAACAACAAGATGAGCCAATTAATCTTCAGGTAATCATCTACCTAGGGTAAACTGGTTAAACGCACCCGACTTTTTTATTTTGTTAAATGAAACACATTTAAACTCGATTTATATTTATTTATTAGGCAGCAATTGTTATTTAAACTACTTAATCAGTCTCTTTTATTGGTATTTTAGCTAATACCACTAACCTATATTACCGTCGCAATATAATCTTCGTTCCTTCATTGCGAGAAATTGTAAATCCATTCTTCCATACTCAATGCAAAAGCAAAAGACTGCCAGGGTTGTTACCATAAGCTCTTAAAACAGTACTAATTCAACAATACTAATTGTCATCAGAGAAAGACAACCTTATGACGTATATCATAAAGTTGCTTATAAAGACGGACATTTAGCAAGATGGAAATAATACTGTTAAAAGCGTTCATGGTAGGGCCCCTGTTTGTTGCTCGTTCAAGGCTAAACGGTCAAGCCGATTTTAACGAAATTGATATAGCTAACCATAGGCTTCTTTTTAAAAAAAAAGTGTTTAAGGAATGAATACGAACTTACACGAAAATCGAAACTATTCTACGTTGCCGAAGTCAAGGGCAAACAGCTTGTCTTTAATAAATAAGGTCTGGTAAATTCAATCTCTAAGATTCGAAATAATCTTACCTTACATTTAAAAAAAGCATTTATGCACATTAGTTTAACTTAAAGGCGTTTTAAATCAGGCGTTCATTAGTTTAAACCAAAGCCCACTTGCACTTTCCCAGGGTATAAATTGTACTTAGATTTAGCAACTAATGTAGAGCTGGTGAACTCCATATTAGATAACAACTCATAGTAAAATAATAATAATATATTCCCCATCATTTAACCTAACTACTAGAGTCAATGCTAACCAGAGACATCTGTATATTAATACGTGATGCCAAAACTTTGGGCCTCTTTTTACGAGAATTGCGCGGACCCAGGAGCATAAAATTTGTCACACTTTTGTTTTAGGTCTAGGAGAAGTGCTCAACGCTAATATTTTTCAATAATAATGCTTATAAAGTACACTCAATCAAAAAATAAAACATTACCCACACTAGCATGCATTTGACACACACAAACAATTAATATATTGATGATAACGATAAAAGATCACAGATGGCGCACTTTTAGATTGGAAACAAAGTAGTTGGTCTTGAGAAATGAAGATGGCGTTATTATCAACAAGATATTAAAATTTATTATGGTCGAATTTTGACCAACGGGCGATCACCAGTTTTTTTAATTACGTCAATTACAAATAAGATTTAAGGCCTTTCTATCGGGGATAGCTAGATCATAACGATATTTTTCATTCACTTGTGAAACGAAAGGGTTATACCACTTTTAATAACTTGCTTCCTGAATTACTTTTACAGGGTCTTGCAATTGGAAATGGTTTCATTGATCCACTAACACTACAAAAATACAGCTACTTCGTACGTGAGGCCGGATTAGTGGATGATAAAGTAGCAAATACAATGCTCCAGTTAGAAACAGCTGTGACTCAATTCATCAATGAAGGAGAAATGATTAAGGCATATGCGGTAAGAATTTTTCTTATGTTTTAATGGGAATCAGGATTTTTTTATAATATTGGAAGGCAAACAAGCAGACGGATTTCCTGGTGGTAAGAAATTCACGCCGCCTAAAGACACCAAAAGTGATAACGGGAGTTGACAAAGGGAGGTCGAGATGTTAGGCCACGAGAAAAAGTAAGTTTAACTGTTACTTTCTCCTCCGAACTGGAACACGTCACCGAGAAGCGCTGACTTTATGGCGGTAGGAATAAGTGAGGGGATGGTACCAATCCGGGCGAGTCTCTACCACCTAGTCAGAAGTCACGGTGTTAGTGACGGTAAGCCTATGCTTGCCTTTTAAAAGGTGCCTGGCACAGGAAAGCAGGTGGTCTACAGGAGCCCGGACCAACACAGGGAAAAAGTATGAAACTTTCTTCAGTTAATATTTTACAAAATAACTAGGTACATGCAGTCAATGGCATCAAAATATTGATCAGATTACTTATAACTGTTGTTATCAACTTCTTAAGGTTGTCTGGCAGAGATCGCTTTGAAGCGATAAGACCACCTTTGTGCACCTAAGTTAAATATTATTACATGTGAAAGAGTGTGTATTATTTTGTAAATTTTGGTGAATATTAAAGTGTATTAATTTATTATTCATTTCCTTCATTCTTTTCATTTGTTTAATATTTAACACCCTATTTGTTAACTGAATATGAATCTTGATAATTATTAGTTTCACCTTTTCACGGGTCAGTTGGTACCTGCAATCTCTTTTAATGGAGATAGGCTTGCCCATTGCACTGTAATTTTATTTACTTACTTATCTTCACGTTAAATCTTTTACGGGGTTGGTAGAGAGTATCAAGTGCTAAGTGTCACTATCCTTCTAGACTCGCCAACTGTAATTGTTATATGTATTTTGTTTTGATGTTAGTATTGTTTAGAATAAGGGGATTATTATTCTAGACCCAGTTTTGTTAGTATATCATTTTTGTATCCCACAAATACAGAAAATTTTCTTTTATTTTCAGTATTATAACTATTTATTAGATACTTTCCTCAAAGAGTCAAAACTTAATAACCTTTATAACTACCTTCAAGATGATATAAGTCTTGATGGAGCGTACTTGAGTTATATACAAAGGGAGGACGTGAGACGAGCCCTTCATGTAGGAAATACCAACTTTACTACAATTGGAGTCGTATACAGAAAGCTGGTGCCGGATTTCATGGGAAGCAGCAAAAGTATGTTGGACGAGCTGTTAGATAATTACAATGTCCTGGTCTACAAGTAAGTACCCAGTTTCTTGACTTAACACAGACGAAATACGTCAATTGAAAGCTTCATACTTATATTCCTTGCCAATAGTTTTGCCAAAGAGAAGAAATTATAGAAAATTGGATTTTAGATTTCGACGCCCAAATTTAAGGAACAAACAGGGTAACCACTGGAATAATACCGAATCAGAACCTAAAAGCAAAGATCCGATTTATACTGCCTCCGAAAGAAGGAGATTATAATATAAATAATAAATAAATAAATACCCCTGGACAAATCACACAAATTGAATCTAACCCCAAAGTAAGCAAATTATGTGGTTGTGTTATGGGTGTCAGTCAACGTTACTATTACATGAAAATACTTAAATAGATACCAGAATAAATTTAATAAACACCCAGACCCGGAAATGCAGACATCTAAATGTTCATCACACAAATGCCTGCCCCCGTC
>NJDD01005721.1:31881-56603 GCA_002245505.1 Calephelis nemesis
TTCTTGCAGATAAGAATAAATAATTTAGTATTTCTAATATGATTAATAATTGCAGAATGTCGGGTACGCAGGAGTTTGTTTCGCCGTTTCTTCTCCTGTCTGGCTAGGTTTGGAAACGGTGGTAGTTTACGGTAGACAGGGATAAATTAATTTACATTCTAAAAATTGTTGTATTAATAAATAATCTTATAATAAATACAAAATACAGTGTGTTGTAGATTGTAATTAAATAATTAAAATTAGTAATTTGATTAAAACCTATTAAATATTTGCACACCACAAGTTGGTAGAATATGTTGAAACGCTTAAATAATTTTGTAACATCTTTGTAACACTCATATTCCGCAAATAAATATTTTTTCTTTTCTTTTTTCTTTTCAAAAATAGTTTTGCCAGAGAGAAGAAATTATATAAAATTTGATTTTAGATTTCAACGCCCAAATTTAGGGACAAACAGGGTAACCACTGAAATAATACCGAATCAGAACCTAAAAGCAAAGATCCGATTTATACTGCATCCGAAAGAAGGAGATTATAATATAAGTAATAAATAAATAAATACCCCTGGACAAATCACACAAATTGAATCTAACCCCAAAGTAAGCAAATTATGTGCTTGTGTTTTGGGTGTCAGTCAACGTTACTATTACATATAAATACTTAAATAGATACCAGAATAAATTTAATAAGCACCCAGACCCGGAAATGCAGACATCTAAATGTTCATCACACAAATGCCTGCCCCCGTCGGGAATCGAACCCGAGCCTCGCGGTTGGTCGATGTAGCTAGGCGAGTACGCTAGCCAACGAGGCGGTCAATAATATGTTCGAGTCATATTTTTATTTGTAGGTATTTTAATTTCTCGTAAACTTTTGAACTAATTTTAAAAGTTTCTTAATTTGAAAAGGTGGTCCCATTACCATAAAATCTATATCCGGTAATAAGATCCTAGAGAAATCTAGGAAAAACTTAATTTTTAAACCTAGTAATTACTACATATACAAAGAGCTTGGGAGTATACCATTTGAGACATACAAAAACGAAAGAAAGAAAGAAAAAGAAAAGAAAGAAAATATATTTATTTGCGGAATATGTGTGTTGAAGTTGTTACAAAATTATTTAAGCTTCAACCTCCAACATATTCTACCACATTGTGGTGTGCAAATATTTAAATATTTTTAAAAAATAATTATTTAGTAATATACACAATGTTTAAATATTCATTCAATATAATTTAATTCAATTTTATTTAATTTTTATTCTTACTACAATTTGAATTATAACTTAAACAATTTTAAAATGTTAACAATTTTAACCCTGTCTACCGTAAACTACTCGAAGTTATTTATAACACATATTACTTGAATTAAAATTTGAAAAATAATTGGTGTACAGTTTTTCCACAAAACTGAATATGTCGAGATAAGTGTAGCACAAGGAAAAAAAGTGAACAAATTTTATTCAAACCTTAGCATAAACCTGGTAATTTGGTCATTTAAATATCTAATAGAACATATATTATTATTTCAGTGGCCATCTAGATATTATCGTCGCCTACCATCCATCAGTGAACACTTATGATTCCCTATCTTTCTCTGGCACAAAAGAGTTCGAAAATGCCAAGCGTCAAGCGTGGTATCACGACGGAAACTTATCTGGGTAAATGTTTTTAAATACTACAATAACTTAGGATTATTTATAACTAAGTAGAAATAAGATTTATAGGCTGTTCCGAACTCACAGCAAAAAATCAGTGCCCCAAGTATACGTTACTGCCGATCGAAACCAAGAAGCGTTTGGTAGTAAAAGGCGGGGTGAGCGTCGAGTTCATTCAGAGGTTTCAAAACTGCTTACATGGCATAAAATTCCGTTTTTAATTCTGATTAGTTAGCTAACATTATGGTAATATTAAAATTATTGTAAGCCGTTATTCTCTTTACGTTTAAAGCTCGGTTTCTATAGCCAACGAACCGTAAACCGTTAGTATAACTATTGATAGTTTACCTAAAATTGATGAAGCGTTACTCATGTTTACACAAGAAGAAATGGCGAAACAAACTCCTTGGCGAACAAGAATATTGTTAACTATGACATTTACATTAGAAAAAAACAATCAAACGGACCTATAAAGTTTGATTTATTCTCGCCTCTTACGAGCTGCCGTGCAGGTAGACTAGTGATAGCAATACACATTAAGAGTCCATGTACGCTAAAATACGTCAGCATTATGATATTTTTTTCATACAAAGCAATCATGGATCTTGGTGACAAAAATACACAAGATTAACATTAATATGCTTTATAAGACTAGTGTCTCCAAAACACGATTCATTTCACTTTGCTCGATAGAAAAAAATCGAAAAGTTAACCCTTTTTTGAAAGCAAAACCCAACTATCTAATTCAATTATGAAAATATCGACACCAGATTTAACATAAACATAGATAAGTACTATACCTAAAAGATAAGTGTTTTAGTTTTTATACTTTTTCTCAAATTACTTTTACAGTGTCAAAAATAGTGATTTGTCGCTTAAGACGTTTACTTTACAGCGCAATATTTCATAGTAATCATGGAACGGAGGAGTGCGGCGATTGGCTCTTCTGGCTGACTAAGTATGGGGCCTTAAGCTCTGAAAATAAGTATTTATATTTCAATTTAATCTCCATTATTTAAATCGAACATTGCAGTTACTTCAAAACAGCAGGAAACTTGACTGAAGTAATGATTCGAGGTGCTGGTCACATGGTCCCGGCAGACAAACCACCTGCAGCACTGGGACTCATCTCTGCCTTCGCCCGCGGAATATCCCTCGAAAATGACACCGGTACTCTTGTGAAAGTTGACAAAAACTCATTGCGAACACGTCTCCTACCTTCCATTTAAATAACAATACTTTAGTGTACTCTGCATTACAATTATTGTTAATTTAAGTAAAATAAAGTTAAATATAAAGATTTTAGAAAAATATACGTTCGTTTATCGTTTTTGAGTGTCCGCCTGTTGTTGTTGACATAGTGTTTGCCGTGTATCTTCACATTTCAGTCACGGATTCAACACACAGCAACGTGTAGTTCTTAGGACATGGAAAATCGTCAACTTGTTTACTAGCCAACACTATCCAATAGGAAAAGTTTTAGTCTAAAATCCGAAGTTAGGTCGACCTACACCGAGCTGACAATAAGATGAAACTAGTTTTATATCAAATTTAGTAGGTATATCAGAAAATATATTAAAAATCGGTTGCCTAAAAAAATCCTGGACATTTTCATTTTATTTTTTAAAATGTTTTTTATTCATTAATTGATGCAATATTAAGAATTTATCCCGACTTAAAGTAGGTATAAGACGAAGTTGGAGAAATTGGGTTGCCTGTTATTTAATTGGATAGCTAGGTATAAACAGATAATTGTCAATGCTAGTTACTTTCAAGGGATCGGATAATAGAAAAAAATATATATCAACATATGTGCAGTTTTATCACAACTATTACTATAATTTATGTTGATATATAGGGTTGCCTGAAAAACAATGGAAACACGAAAACATTTTTTAAATAATTAAAAATAATCGGTCCAGGAATTTGTTTAGGCAACACACTTTTAATATGATCGCTAGTAGACTTACTTGACAACAAAATTTGTTTTATTCAATTATTACTCGTAGCTCGATGTAAGTCGATCTAGGTTCGGATCTTCTACTGTAATGATAATGTATTCCTAAACCAGACGTTTTTACCACTTTACCGAACCTTGTGGTTAAAAGATAGTCTGAGATAGCATTAATTATACAGACAGGATTTTCTACAACAGCAATTCCAATGGCTGTCTTATGTGCGCGCGTGCATGCGTGATTGCATGCATGCTTTGGTGCGTGAGTAATAAGTATGTAGATCTACATTGCGTATTTACGTACCACGGGCAACCATTGGTACTAGAATCTATTCCTTACGACTTATAACAATGGGTAATAAGACACCTGTATAAAAATTATCCCATGATACTTCGGTAGGTACCTATTTTACAAATTTTCTAATCGGTTAACTGTGAGTTGAAATTATATAATATGCGTATTTCGATGGTTTTCTGCATAATTTAAAAGTACAGTTGGAATCGGTAGGTGGAGTTGCTGTCGGTATATCATTTACATTCTACACTATAATTTTAAAAAGGAAAGAAAGAATTTTAGAAAGGAAAGGAAAAGAAAAACGCATTCAAAATTATGCGTTTTTTTTATCAAACAGGCTCTAAAACTACTGAACCGATTTGAATAAACATTTTACCGTTACAACCAGACATTATTGCTGATGAACATAGGCTACGCTATTTCTATAGGAAAATTTAAATTTGTCCATTCGTGCGAAGCCGGGACGGGCTGCTAGTGATACAATAAAAACAACTAAATACGGCATGAGGTCCTGGGTTGGGTTCCCAGTTCGGGCAACAAAAAGAAAATTGGGATTTCCAATTTTCTAATTTAAAAAAAAGTTGCCTGGGATTGGATATGTGCCGGGTTGATGATAGATAGGCTTGCCACCTGTCACATTTTGGGGCTTAGTGTATTCGGCTAGTGGTGGTCGATAAATAGGGTATTTATCGACATTATTAATTATAGGCGTATATTACCAACTACAAACTTTTCTTTAATCTCAGAGACTAAATTGACATTAGCAAGGTTGTTTTTTGTGATTTACAATTAGTATCGTGACATTATCGAAAAATGTTAACAAAATTGATTACCGATTTTCACAAGTTACACTGGAAAATCGTAACATGTATTTAGAAAGAAATAAAATATCTTCACGTCCATATCCCGCAAGAGGTAGGCAGAGGCACAACCAGGGCACCCACGACTAGCCGAAGATACTCGTACTAAGTCCCACAATGTGATAGGTGGCAAGCCTATCGCCAATCGGGCACATATCCTATCCCGAGCAACATTTTTTTTATTAGAAAATTGAAAAAAAAAACACTTTTTTTTTTGTTGCCCGACCCGGGCATTCGAACCCGGGACCTCATGCAGTCAAGTCCAACAACTGAACCGCTAGACCACAGAGGCGAAAGAAAAAAATATTATTTAGAAATAATAAATACTAAATTAACATGATTTATAATTGTAGGTTAATAAACGACCATAAAGCTTCGTATTCACTTAATTTAAGTCTTTGTTCTTGCGTAACACAAACAAACTGTACAATTTTTGTGGCAATAGATAGCGAACGGTTTCACGTACTTGACGTGGATATCCCAATAATAATTTTTTTTTTATGACATTGGAAGGCAAACAAGCAGACGGATTTCCTGATGGTAAGAAATTCCCGCCGCCTAGAGACACCAAAGGTGGTAATGGTGCGTTGCAAACCAGAGGCCGGGATGTTAGGCCTCGAGCAAAAGCAAGTTTACCGGCTACCTTACCCTGAGAACCGGAACACGTCATGACGTTATGGCGGCAGGAATAGGTAGGCGGATAATATAAGCGTATAGGCACCATATATATTGTAAGTGTGTCTTTGCTTGGCGGGGATTTTAGGCCAATTGTGCAAGTCTACCGGCTGCCCCACCCTCCGGACAAAAACATGACACTGTCACTGTGGCGGCAGGAATAAGTAAAGTGATAGATCCCTGCCCCGGCAACTAACTGCACACCACTCTACCACCAGTGATCTTGTTGGTAATGAGCCACTTCGGCTTTGCTCGCCTCTTGAGGGCTGCTAGGAGGAAGGCAGGATGGCAGACATTCTAGTCTACATGGAGTATCTTCACGCCCATATCCCCGAAGAGGTAGGCAGAGGCACAACCAGGGCAGCCACGACTAGCCGATGATACTAAGTTCCATAATGTGATAGGTGGCAAGCCTATTGCCAGTCGGGCACGTGTCCAGTCACGACCAACATTTTTTTTTATTAGAAAATTGGAAAAATCCAATTTTCTTTTTGTTGGCCGACCCGGGATTCGAACTCCAGACCTCATGCAGTCAAGTCCAACACCCGGACCGCTCGACCACAAAGGCGACCATACATAACATAGATTATCATTAACTAGCTGTTCCGGCGAATATTGTTCCACCCGTTCAGTTTGAATGGAAAAAACAAAATGTAGTTTTTCCTAGTTTCCTCGAAATAGAACAGGGTAAGAAAATATTCATTCTAAAGTAATGAGCCACTTCGGCTTTGCTCGCCTCCTGAGGTCTGATAGGAGGAAGGCAGGATGGGAGATGTTCTAGTCTACATGGAGGATCTCGACTAACACATTGCTTGTCTAAGCATTCTTTAGCTAAATAATTAGGATTTAGAACGATTTAAAATAAGTTTTAGACATAAGTTTGACATAATCGGGGTAATGCTATTTTATCCAGAGGACGCGATCCAACACGGGGGAAAATATATAGGTATACAATAATATATCCATGTATTAGTATTCCTGTTTAGCGCCAATAATACAAGCATACAAGCATATGATTTGTTAACTTTAGGATTAGATCAATTTTTGTAATTTGTCCAGGCCCCATGACTATTTTTGAAGTGAAAACTTCTTTAGCGCCTTTGCGCACTTTTTTTGGAATGGGTAAAAACTTCTAAACTCGCGTTAGGACGTGTGACCTGATCGAAAATTCGTAAGACGGCGCAAGGCCCTTGCGCGAATGTTCATGGTGTCATGTTTGTCATGTCAATGAATATTGTATTCTGCCACATAAATGATTATTATACTGATGATTAAAGCAATTGGTGCAAAATTATTTCTTAACCATTCCAAAATATCAAAAATGTACAACGTTAATATTCAAGTTTTCACTTATACCGGCACTCTCGAAGTGCAACCCGTCGTTTTTTTTTTTTATTTAGAACATGCCACATTATAGTAAAACAATAATACAACAGAACGTTACTGAAATTAGCAGTTAGTAGTTCTCTTGTTCGATGTCAGTTATAGTGGCTAATAAATTTTGGGTTGAAGTATAAACAAATTTAGGTTTTCGATTCTTCAAAAATCACCATTAATTTTCGGTTTGAAAAATCGGTATCATAGGACAGCACTATAAAAATACAGGTATCATAATTTGTAAATTTGACATTTACCTGTGTCAACCAGTCTCTGAGATTAAAAAACTGGCTACTTTAACTTCTTGTTATACTCACTTTGAAAAAAAATTATATTTTGTTCTATTCTGTTTTATAGTAGATATTATTCTATTCTCCTCTGGAGGTGCCTAGTCAAAATCGGCACTAAGCCTCTATTTCGTAATAAGTATATGTTTTCGAAGACAAAGCACTAAAAGTGATATTTCTTAACAATACAATATGTGTACATTTATGTATTAAAAAAATGAATCCCAATTTCGCGTGGTCAACGCATCACGCTTAAACGGATAAACTACTTTGGTATTTATTTTTTTATGATTTAATGTTATAAAAAAAATAGGTCAACCAGGATGAAACTTGGCAGTAAGCAGTAATAAAAACGTAATTAAGAAAACATGACACTTGGAACTGGCCGCGGCATAGCAAACTTTTTAAATGAATTTCATTAGAAAGAATAGAAAAATTGATAAGCCAGTTCAAGTTTTTGCATAGGTTTCGTCTCGACTGAGGAACTTTTTGAGGTTGCCTTAGATTTTTTTAAAGAAATAACTGTCCTAGGTATATCTATTATAATATGACATCATACGTGGGCTTACTAACACATAACCACGTACCGCTCTAAAGTGGTTTTTATCGATATCTATATTAACGATTACATTTTTATCGATAAATCGTAACGTTACTGTAGGTATCTCTATTTTTGAAGAACTAATGTGCTATGGTAATAGGCCAGTACCTAGTTAAAGTACCTAATAAGACCCATAAAGTTTTTTTTAGATCGGATGCACAGAAACTACCTTTCGTCTGCTTATTATAAGCTAGACATTGCCAAAAATGTTGCTAACAAAATAGAAAATGTTATGGTATGTAAGGTTACTAAAGGTAGTAAATAAAAAGAAATCTATAATATAAAAATGAATAGCTAAATGTGTTGGTAACCGCATAACATCTGAACGACTAAACACATTTGGATAATTATTTTTTTGTTGTGTTAGTTATTTTCACATTGTTCATATGCAGAGAAAAACAGGGAAAATTGCAGGGACAATGGGAAAAATAATACTTCATTTTTCGCATACAAACTAAATAGGTGGAACGAAGTTCGCCGAGACAGCCAGTAGAAAATAAAATTAAAAGGATAAAACAATTGCAAATAAATAAAAATAATTTAACTCCTTTTTAAAATACAATAACATTAAAAACACATAAAGTTGTCGGTATTTTTTTGTTTTGCACTACAGCCCTGAATCGATAATTTATCGTGTCAGGCATCCCTAATTATGGATAATATACAGGAATAATGTGAATTAGCAGCGCATGCGAGGTTGCCGAGATACGCAGGCCTATTGGCACGGAGAATAATATGATATATTTCTTTTTTATGGTGATTGGTGAGTTTTGCTTGCCATAAGAACACAATTTGTTCAAAAATGTTTTTATTTATTTATTAAGTAAATAATTATGTTAGAGACGTCCGACTGCAGACATAACATCAGTTTCAATTTTCAATTTGGCAGTTGCTCCAGCTTTAAGTCTCGCATCCCGTCCGCTCGACCTAAGCTTAAATTATAAATATAATATAAATAACTTTATGTTGTGACTTAGGTAACGCTCTAAAATAATTTGAAGTCGGTCGCTAAAGCCTATATGGTAACGGAAATCAACGATCGTTGATGCGCGAATAGATTAATTTATAGGAAAAAGTGCGACTGCCTAAATTAATAATTCCGCTAGGAGCAACACAATTCTATAAATTGTTCAAATCTAAAAGAAGAAGGGCAAATTTTATCTGTATTTCCGGGTGACGTAACGTTGTTTCGACATTTGTATCGTTCTATCATCTATGGTTTTCAACTGCGACGGCAAAAGACAAAATTGAGTAAATTGAGATTTGGTTGATTATTTGTTGGTATTTCCACGTTTGTTGATTAATGGACATATTTAAAATTATGTGAAGTTTCTTTTAAAACTGTGTAACTAATGCTGTCACTTGTTTAGTGTTTTACGAGACAAGAAACACTGATCACACATCATGTCTCTAATATCGTATGTGATTTCTTTATTACTGGTTTTGACACCGATACAATCGTTTTATTTACCCGGCTTGGCTCCTGTAAACTATTGCAGAGCCGGTGAAGACAGTGGAAGATCATGTAAAGTAAGTACAAATTTTATCTTATTTATCCTTTGATTTCAATGCGATCGTAATTGCCCACGTTGGAAGGTCTTTTTTTTTACGTTACGTGTTACCACGATAAGCCGGAACAACAATACAACTTCCATTAATGGAATAGAAATTTTGAAGATAACAATATTCCATGTAATTGTCTCGCTTCGTGATATGAAGATCACTATCGGTAATTTTATACTACTTCGTTAAATCTAATCAGTTTACTTTAAACCTTCCTTATTATCTATATAATATCCATCTACACACATTTGAGCAGTAATGCTACAGTTGCTTAGTTTATTTTCCCAGATAAATTATGGGGACATAAAATATGAAACTGATTATTTAATAGATTTGCCACTTTTAAAAGTTCAAAAGTAATTTGTATTTGTGCATGATCATTTTCACACCACAACATATTCTATTTCAGCTACAATACTATCATGCTTGCTCTTATTAAGTTTGTAATTGAAAGTTTTAGAATATCTAGCCTGTAAATGTACAGAGGTTAATATCATCACCTCCTTAGGTGACTGTAATTATATGAACTGTTAACAGGGAATGTGCTTACATTCTACTTGATAATTGATAAAAGTAGTAAAGGTTATTTACTTTCCTCTGTTAAAAATTACATGTGATGATCAATATTAGCATGAGTTATGACATTAAAATTATTATGCAATTCCCAGTGAGAAAAAACTAACTTTTCTGTTACATCCTATTAATATTATAAATGCGAAAGTTTGTATGTATGGATGTTTGTTACTCTTTCACGCAAAAACTACAAAGCCGATTATGATGAAATTTGGTATGTAGATAGCTGAAGACCCAGAATAACATATAGGCTGCTTTTTATCCCGGAGTTCCCGCGGGATTGGGACTTACGCGGGTGAAACCGCGGGGCGCAGCTAGTACTTGCATAGTTTCACAGAAACTCCGTGGGGTAGGCAGAGTATTGATTGCCTTATATTATGGTAATTGCAACATGCTGGCTTTGGAGACTCTTGACGCCACCCTCAGGCAATACCTGAGTGAATTGATTGTGGAATGTCAATCTACGTCTCCAGGAATACCTACATCCTTCCACATTGGCAATATCTGCATTATCTTTCATCTATATTCCTTAACTATTCTTTCCACATGACCAAACTAGCTGAGCATGCCCTTTTTCATTTTATTTCATATTTTTGGTGCTTGATAATACACTATTTCTAATTTCAATTTAGGTATGAATATAATAGGAAAATATTTGTTTTACAAAGACCTTACAACAGATTATTGTAACACATTACTTTAAAAAATATTATCAAATCAGAATGCAGGTGCTCAATGAAAATCCATCAGAAGAATTTAATGGGTCTTGTGTTTTTCTTTTTTTAATATACCTAGTATAAAAATATTCAAGTCATATGTTGTATTATATAAAGAGGCTATAATCCAAACTGAAGCATGTTTGTCTCTTACACATCCTGGATCCTGTTAATGCCATCTTCTTGATATATGGAAAGAATATCAAATCCAGAAATTTTAGCAAATAGATAATTGCTATAGCATCTACAGACAGAATAATTCACTAAATTAATAGAGATTGAATTTTCCAGAATGAAATTCCACTGTATGTAAATAGACTTAATACAGAAGAATCTGAAATACCATTTGAATATCACCACTTTGATTTTTGTCTTTCTGATGAAACCCAATCTCCAGTTGAAAATCTTGGCCAAGTTGTTTTTGGAGAGAGAATCAGGCCAAGCCCTTACAAACTCAATTTCTTAGAAGATGTCAAGTGTAAGGCAGTGTGCACCAAGACTTACAGAGCATCAGATCCAGAAGCAATAAAGAAACTGAATCTTCTTAAAGTTGGCATGGCTCTCTACTACCAACACCACTGGATCCTGGATAATATGCCTGTTACCTGGTGTTACTTGGTTAATGAGGGTGGTAAAACTTATTGTAGTACAGGATTCCCAATGGGATGTCAAGTCAGACGAGACCTGGTAAGTTATTGTATTTTATTAATTATAACTTACATTTTATTTTGAAATACTCAGAGTTTGTGAATATAAACAGATAATTTTTAAGTGCTCTAAAATGTTCATAAATACCTAAGCCTAACTTAATTAATGTTAGTTGTAAAACATTTTCACAATTTGAAAAAAAATGTTATATCAAAACAAATGTTATATCAATGATCTTTACTTATGGATAATAAAGAGCACCTACACAAAACCTTATAAGAAAATATATTAAATAGTTTTATTGAACAATCTGCAACTACTCTACATAGACCAAAATTATTCCATTATACCTAATCATTTTAATTCACATTTGTAATAACCCATTGAAATGCATACAGGATACATGTACTCCAATAGTTACAACATCCTCCAATCAAGTAGACAAATATTTCCTCTTTAATCATGTGGACATAGAAATCACTTACCACAGTGGTGGGGAAGAGGAATGGGGAGTTGGCTTTGGTGATAATGGTGGGAGAATCATATCTGCAAAGGTAAGTACATTATTTTATTAGATAAAGTTAGTTTATGTGTGGTAAGTTATAATAGCATTTATAAAGATACTATCCCAAATATAAGAGATTACACTCAAAGCAAAAAATAATAAGGCTTGATAAAACACATAGAAGTATGGACAAGCACTGAATGCATGCATTCTGTTGTGCATGTGTGTGTGTGTGTGTGTGTGTGTGTGTGTGTGAGAGATAGGAAGAGTTGAGACCTTGTGCGAGTGTGAGCGCAGTTGTGGGTGGAGGTGTGAATGCATTCATGAGAGATGGTGTGAGTGAGGTGTGGGTTCATGCCCTTGGGTATGTGTGGGGGTGTGTGTGGGTGTGCGTGTGGGTGTGGGTGTGTGTGCATGTGGTCGTGGGTGCGTGAATTCTTGCGTATATGTGTATAATAAAATAATAAGTTTTGGGAGCTAAGGTTAAGAATTCTACATCCTAAGTTGTTTAAAAGAAATTTTTTTAATTTATTATTTGTATTTACATAAGATACTCCTCAAACATCATTGTTATCCCTTTCAAGTAGCAGCTATTTAAGTGTATTTTAAACTATGTTTGAAACAATGCTTATATTTTCTAGATTAAACCAGCAAGCATTAACCACCAAAATCCAGACAATCTAGACTGCAGTGCAAGAAACAATCAACTGGAAGTACCAAACACATTATCCGGAGATGAGACCTTCTCTATCACATACTCTTATAGTGTTACTTTCAAGAAAAATAACACAATTAAGTGGTCTTCACGATGGGATTATATTTTGGAATCGATGCCTCAAACGAATATCCAGTGGTTTTCAATTTTAAATTCACTTGTGATAGTACTCTTCCTTAGTGGAATGGTTGCAATGATATTGTTAAGGACTCTGCACAAAGATATTGCCAGATATAATCAAATGGAGTGTGGTGAAGATGCTCAGGTTTGTTACATATTATGTAGAAGTATCTGCACTCCCATATCTCCGAAGTGGTAAGGAGAGGTACAACCAGGCACACATGACTAGCCTAAGACACAGTTTCACAATAGATAAGAGACAAGCCTACACCAACTGGGCACATATCCACTCCCGGGCAATATTACTTTTAAACATACATTTACAAATTTTGTTTTCTCTAACCCAGGGATCGAACCCTAGACCTCGAGAACACTAGGTCCTAGGTCAGATCGCTAGACCACAGAGGCCATCAATAGGCAGGCAAAATGTACATGGTTTATTTTTTAATCTGTTTGGTTTCCAAATAAAACCCTCTTCACCCTCTTATAAAGCTTATTTTTTTAAGCTTGTTCAAGGCTGACATAACCAAGGGTTGAAATAAGATTCAATCTACATGAAGCCACTTCTCCCTAAGGCAATAAAATAAGAAAAGTCTTAGATCACCCGTAATTGTTGATGTATGAATGAATTAGCTCTATCTCTCTCTTTTAGTGTGTTTTATAGTTGCATTATGTGGTCTGATGATCTGTAATTGGTGTAAACTACACATGTTTCGATTATTTATATATTAGACGACTAATAAAAATCAGCTTCGTTCAAAATTTATTAAGTGCCCGGCTGGTTATAGTTTTTGCTACCGATAGGTATGTGATAACATTGTGGGACAGAGATAGTATTTTTGTGCGGATGCTTTTGTTGTATCTCTGTCTCCCACTTCAGGGATTGTGATTATAATTTTAATTTAAATTAACTTGTAATATTAAGAGACATTTCCTGAAATATAATTAAACACCTAAAGAACTAATTGTGGGTTGCCAACCTGATGTTGAGATATAGATAATTAAGTATAACAGCTGGTAACTGGTAGCTGGTACAGTAGGTAGCTCCTACTACTCCAAACTGTAACACAATAATAGCGAGCAAGTTGCAGTACATTATTTTAGTAACTGGCATTCCTACAGTGAAGTAAGTTTGTCTCCCTAAGCCAAACTAATAGGATTTACCTGTTGTAAAGTTGTCATTAACAATTACAGGAAGAATTTGGATGGAAATTGGTGCATGGTGATGTCTTCAGACCACCCCGACGTGGAATGTTACTGGCTGTTTTCCTGGGCTCCGGATCTCAGGTAATTAAATTTATCTATATAACTTTGAATTTTTTGAAAGAAAGAAAGAAAATTATTTATTTGCGGAAATATGTGTGTAAATGAGATGTTACAAAAATGTTTAAGTATATCAACATATTCTACCATATTTTGGTGTGCAAATATTTTGACATTTATAAAAAAATATTATTTAAGGTACATATGCTTTAACTTCTAAGCCAATTATTTATGTTTATAACTAGATTAATTATTTATTAATAAACATTTAATAACTATAATTGAATTTAACCGTCTACCGTAAACTACCTTACTTTTTTTTAACTAGTGTAAACTGGCAATCACATAATTACAAAGTTTATATATTTTCTATAATGCTAGCTAATTTTCAAAAATTGTGAATGCTAATAATATTCTAGGCACTGTGAAATTGCAAAAAAGAGACAATTTCATTTCCTCTTTGCAATTTGATCATTTTGAAATTGGTTCCCGGGTGGTACCAATATGCGGGACATAAATGGTACCAATATGCGGGACATAAATGGTACCAATATGCGGGACATAACAGTGGTTCTTTGAGTAACTTGCGATTATAACTATAACATTATTGAGTAGCAACTCAACTACTGTTTTTTTAATAAGACTTAGGAATACTTTCATGAACATGAACCAACAAAATCTGTTTGTTATTGTTGGAGTAATCGAACAAGAAACATACGAAAAAACGCATTCAAATTGATAACCTCCTCCTTTTTGTAGTAGGGTAAAAAAAAACTTAAAACATACATATTTTAGAGTGCACTACGGAATATCGAAGTTTGAAATGTCGATGTACTACTGTACTACTGTATTCATAATGTTCATCAGTGCGAGTAGTTCGACAGTTCGGTATGACGAAGTATTGTATTGAGAATTTTCATAAAATCGACGTACGGAACTTCGAAAGATCGCTATGTCGAAGTACTGAGCTTTGAACGTTTGATTTCGATGCAGCCTACGGTACAATTATATGCAGTAGTAAGAATTGTATTGTGAATATCTTAAAAAAATTGATTCTCACATCTGTGATATTTATGTTTTCAACTCATGTCTATGAAAGAAGACTTGGGTTAAGATGAATCTAGTTTCCGACCTAAACTAGTTTTTCAGCCGAGCCGAAGAATTCGGGACAAAACTGAAACATGTTACAAATTGCTATGGACACTGAAATCTAGTTTAATTTTTGCATATAATTTTTCATAGTCGAATCTACAGCTAGTGAGTAACCTATGTAGGTTACTAGTAATGTTCAATGAAAGATTAAACATAAAGAAGGCTTGCACACATACAAAGACAACAATAATAGTATGTAGTTCAACAAAAATATTAATACAAAGCTTTGCTTATCACTGAACCGATTTCCTAGTTTAATTAACAAGAATAATTCACAGCTGATAAGCATAAATTTAAATAGTTGTGGTTTTGTTTTGTGTTCCTCTTCTATATTTTTATAACTAGTCCACAAGCATATTTTTTCTGGCCATATGCTGTTATGTTATAATAAGGGAGCCTAGGATGCTAAATATGTAGTCACTGCAGCGTCGTTTGGATCTATTAGAATTTGTTGATTACATACATATCTTCACGCCAAGTCCCTTACGCGTTAGGCAAAGAGTATCGAGTGCCAGACCTCACGATCCTGACAAACCTGTCTTGCTTCCTTCACATTCATTACCCTTTTCATACAAACACGTCGGTTTCGGAGACTCTTGACACCACCCTCGGATAATATCCGATTGATCTGATCGTGAAATATCAGCCTTGGTCTCCCCCGGGTACCTACATCCATCCACATTCGCATTGTATGTCTGTTTGTCAATGTTTCATCTGTCATCCTTTCCACATAACCGAACCAGCGGAGCATGCCCTTTCGCATTTTAACACCAACACTTTATTTCAATCCCACTCTTTCTCGGATCTCACTGTTACGAATGCGGTCAGCGAGCGTTACACCACAGATTTTCCGTAGTGCTCTCATTTCGACCGCATTTATCCTTTCATGATCTTTCTGATATACCCAACTTTTGCTTCCATACAATAATACAATTCCATACAATTTGTTGATTAAATTGTAGAAAGTGAATAAGATCATGTTACGTGTATGTTTTCCCGACGGAGCATCTGTAACCTAAAAGCACATTTTTTTTTAATGATGGAAGGCAAACAAGCAGACGGATTTCCTGATGGTGAGAAATTCACGCAGCCTAAAGACACCAAAGGTTGTAATGGTGCGTTGCAAACCTGAGGTCGGGATGTCAGGCCTCGAGCAAAAGTAAGCTTACCGGCTACCTTACCTTACGAACTGGAACACATCATGACGTTATGGCGGCAGGAAGGCGGTGGTACCAATCCGGATGAGTCGCTGCGAAACTCTACCACCTAGTCAGATGTCACGGTAAGCCAATGCTCGCCTTTTATGAGCTGCCTGGTAGGAAGGCAGATGGCCTATTCTGCAAAGGAGCCCAGACCAACACATTGATAGTGCACATGCCTATAAAGTGTCTATGTTGCCTTAAATATGTAGATAAGACTGGTCGCCGTAGTAACAAACGAATATCGATGACCCGATTTTTTGCCACTGCGGTTTCCGTACGTCACTCTCAAATTGTCACTTATCGGCATACAATAAACTAAACCAGATTTTAATCCAATATGATCTATTATATTACCAACCAAAAATTTAGACCACCCCACATGTGCGCTTTTATATAGAGATTTTATACATAATTAAGGTGTTCAACCACGGTACGAAATGTCTCCCATGCATACTCTTGACGCTCCTGAGAAACACCCCAAAGCCTTTCTTGAGCTCCCCTACTATGTATCGTCCATTAAATGTATAATATTGACCGATTTTAATGTAGCATAGCTAAGGTTTTGTATTATGTTTTATTGCATTTTAATTAGAGATAATTAGTCGAGTAATTGTTTCATGTGTGCGTTTGGAAACCACATTGTTAATTAAGAGAAATTACAGGAATTTCTTTTTATTTGTTTTTTAGAATATCTTTGTTGTATGAGTATTATAGGAAATTTAGTTTTTAATTGGAGTATTGATACATCTAAATTGTCAGTAACTATAAAAAAAGACTTAAATAACCCTTTTGCGCCATTCGTAAGCTAATAAACTTTTTCTGTCATTTTCTGTCATTTGTAAACGGTATAGTCTTTTTGAAGTGAAACTTCTTTATCGGGGTTGGAAAAAATGTAGTGTATTTTTTTTCGTTACGCGTCACATTTTTCCGTTACGCGCCATCTTTGTTCTTATCCCTACCACGCGTGATTCGAAGTATACTTTCTCCGGCGGAGTATTTCTTTAAAGTTACACATAGTAAATTATTTTTTTCAAAATAACGTCATAAAGAAGTTTCACTTCTTCACTTCTTACGAGTGTACGCTAGTACACGCACACATTTTTTTTTGGAAAATTGTTTATTTTTTTATTAGCTTGTAAGCAAACAAGCACCCGAACATGGTAATGTTAAGAAATACCTGTCACCTACAAACACTAAAGGTGGTAAGGGGACATTTCCAAACTAAGGCTGGAATGACACACTTCTTGTATTGTATAAGTATACTTGGCTTTTCTGTACATAAATACTAATAAATGATATTGGAGTTCAAAATAAAAAACTACATGCATCTCAATATATACGTTACATATAGCAGAATAGCATTTTTACAATTTATGTCTGTGTGTCCGTTTCCTCCGGCGTATTTCTGAAACGGCTGGACTGATTTTAATGGGACTGACACTGGCAGGTAGCTGATGTAACAAGGAGTAATTTGAACTACTTTTATTTTAGAAAATAAAGCTAAATAAGATAATAAGTTCTTTGTTAAATTCCATGTGAACAAATTAGAATGTTAAATAATGAAGTCCCAGATGAACACAAGAAAATAAACATAAGATTTGTGTAATATCTGGTTATAATAATAAATAATAATAATAAATATCCTTCGACTTGTCATACAAATTGAATCTAACCCTAAAGTAAGCAAATTATATGCTTGTGTTATGGGTGTTAGTCAACGATTCTTATACATAGAAATACTTAAATAGATACCAGAATAAATTTAATAAGCACCCAGACCCGGAAATGCACACATCTAAATGTTCATCACACAAATGCCTGCCCCCGTCGGGAATCGAACCCGAGCCTCGCGATTTGTCGACGCAGTTAGGCGAGTACGCTAGCCACTCGACCATTGAGGTGGCCAAAGGTTATGAGACATCTCAAAAAATGATCTATAATATGATTTGCCCATTGCTGGACTAAGATCTCCCCTAACTTTTGCTAATTCTCGTTATATGCTAATTGCATTAGAAAAACGTTTTTGGACGTAACAGTAGTCTCACTTTTGATGAAATTTATAGGTTATTTAACATTATGTAGTAATATTAGTCTAGTTCACTAATATTAGTTGAAATGCTTGCGTACAAACCCCAGTATAATACAAAAAGTAAATTGGATCAGGTGTTCGGAATGACGCTGGTGACGCTAGCGTTCGCGTGCCTGGGCTTCCTGTCGCCCGCCAACCGCGGCGCGCTGATGACGTGCGCGCTCGTGGCCTGGGTGCTGCTGGGCGCCGCGGCCGGGTACGTCAGCGCCAGGGTCTACAAGAGCTTCGGCGGACGGCGCTGGAAGAGCAACATCCTGCTCACCTCTATGGTGTGCCCGGGGTATGCTTACTTTTTGCTTTAAATAACTCATTTCTAGTTGCACCTTCAGACGCATTTAAACGCAAAAAAACGACGGGTTGCACTCCGGGAGTGCTGGCAGAAGTGAAAACTTGAATATTGACGTTGTGCATATTGGATATTTTGGAATGGTTAGGGAATAATTTTACACGAATTGCTTAAATTATTATCAGTATGAAAGTACTATCATTTATGTGGAAGAATACAATATTCATTTTTGCGCTATCGTACACAAACATGACAACACGAACAAGCGCCCTGCGGCGTCTTACGAATTTTCGATCAGGTCACGTGCCCTGACGAGAGTTTAGAAGTTTTTACCCATTCCAAAAAAAAGTTCGCAACGCCGCTACAGAAGTTTTCACTTCAAAACTAGAAATAGCACCAACGGGTGTGTATTTATTTCCGGATGCGATCAAGGATTCGTCAATGGTAGTCTTCTGATTTTGAAATCTAAAATTAAATTAGATTATCATGATGTGATTATATGAATCATGAAAACTTTAAAAAATGGTTATACAAAAATGATTACACTTGACTCAAAAATCTAGTGGTAATATAACGCTGCGTACCACAATAGTAATAGATAGAAACCCAACAAAATCCGCATTAAATTTGTTTAAATGTGTTCTTGTCCAGTGCTCACTTGGTTATAAACGATAATGTTTCATGCTATGCATGCTTGTCGCCTCTGTGGTCGAGCGGTCCGGGTATTGGACTTGACTGCATGAGGTCTCGGGTTTGAATCCCGGGTCGGCCAACAAAAAGAAAATTGGATTTTTCCAATTTTCTAATAAAAAAAAATTTGGGCGGGATTGGAAACGTGCCCGGTTGGCGATAAGCTTGCCACCTATCCCATTATGGGACTTAGTATCTTCGGCTAGCCTGGTTGTGCCACTGCCTACCTCTTCGGGGATGCGGGCGTGAAGATACTTACTTACTTATGTTTCATGCTAAACACTAAAATTTAAAAATAATACACACTTTTTCACTTATAATATTTAACTTAGGTGCACAATGTCTTTGTTTTTTTTTTGCTTGCAACCTTATTATGTACTAGCGATACGAAGTTTGCTAGGTTGGCTAGTAAATAATGTATTTTCACTTTTTTTCCAGAATGGTGTTCTCTCTATTCTTCGTGATGAACCTGGTGCTGTGGGGCAAGGGGTCGTCAGCGGCTGTGCCGTTCTCGACTCTGGTGGCACTGTTGGCGCTTTGGTTCGGTGTCTCCGTACCCCTCACTTTCATCGGTGCTTACTTCGGATTTAGGAAACGAGTAAGTTTTGAAATATGTAGTTTAGAAACTACCCGCGGTAACGGTAAAGAAATGAATTAAAAATTTCGCCACATGACTTGAATCCTCAGTAGCTCAAATGGTTAGAGCATTCGTCGGCTTCAAACAATAGGTTACGGGTACAAATCTTTTCTGGTCCGAAATTTTTTCTTTCTTTAAAATTTAGATTTTTAGAATCTATTTGTATTTATAATACAAGTATTATAATTAACAAAATTGATGTCTGAAATGTTTTCTATTTTATCATAGTAAGCAATTTATTTCAAACTAAAAATCCTGGTGAGTTTTTTCAGCAAACCTTGATTCTGATTCGATATTAGTTTTACATCATGTTGGAAAGAGAAGTGCATCCGATCCTGTTTTTTAATGTGAGACGTCAGCAAACAAGGACATGGGGTAATCCTGATGGTGAAAGACGGTGATAAGTGCGGCGGTTTCCTGTAGCTAGGATATGAGGCCTATTGAGCAGCTCTTCCGGCTACTCTACCCTCCGGGGCAAACTACCATAGCTTGATCAAAGTTCCAAGCTTAAACTGGTTTTAGCTTCTGGTTTAAGGAAACTTCGCTGATGGTGATATGATGATCCAGCTTTTAGGTGAACAACAACCTCAATAAAGGATTTCAGATAATTTTATATAATGATTTAGAGTATTTTCATGCCCGTTTTAGGTGTACGTACGGCATAGGTACAACAAGGGCACCCACGATTAGCCAAAGGTATTTAGATCCCACAATGTGATAGGTGGCAAACCTTACGCATGCGCACTTATCCTGTCACGGAAAATGTTTTATTGGAAAATCCAGGCATTGAAAAGACAAAGACACCACTAAGTCCTGGTACAGAACCTATTCCTTTGGTACCGATTCCAACCCTTGCTTACATTTAACTTTTGCTCGCCTCCAAAACTAGCAAATATCGCACCTATTTTTTAGAAAGTCATTACAAATTTTTTTTTCAGATCCTAGACCACCCAGTACGGACGAACCAGATCCCGCGACAGATACCAGAGCAGTCGCTGTACACGCAGCCTATCCCCGGCATCATCATGGGTGGTGTACTGCCTTTCGGATGCATCTTCATACAACTCTTCTTCATTCTCAACTCTTTGTGGTCTAGTCAGGTAGGTGGTTTATGGTATTCTAAAAAAATAATCTTCACGCCCATATCCCCGAAGAGGTGGGCGGAGGCGCGACGAGGGCACCCACGACTAGCCGAAGACACTAAGTCCCACAATGTGATAGGTGGCAATGCCTATCGCCAACCGGGCACATATCCAATCCCGAGCAACATTTTTTTTATTAGAAAAAAGATTTCAACCCGGGACCACACGAAGTCAAGTCCAACACTTGGACTGCTAGACCACAGAGGCGATAATTTTAATTTTCAAAAGCTGCTGATTTCATTTCGATTGAATTAACTCTTTTTGTATATAAAAATGTCTAGTAATTAAAAAAAAATGAATCCGGAAATTTTGATATCGTATTTTAATTTCAGATGTATTATATGTTCGGATTCCTGTTCCTCGTGTTCGTGATCCTTGTGATCACGTGTTCGGAGACGACCATCCTGCTCTGCTATTTCCACCTCTGCGCTGAAGACTACCACTGGTGGTGGCGAGCTTTCCTCAGTTCGGGATCCACCGCTGGATACCTCTTCATATATTGCTGCCATTACTTCGTGACCAAGTTGAACGTGGAAGATGCTGCATCTACATTTGTCTACTTTGGCTATACCTCGATTATGGTATTCTTATTCTTCCTACTGACCGGCACCATAGGTTTTATGGCCTGCTTCTGGTTTGTACGGAAAATATACAGTGTGGTAAAAGTTGATTAAGGACTCGCATTGGTACAGTGGTGGTGTTAAATAAAGTATTATTTTTTACAAATTGAAATTTATTTATAAGGAAAATATTGTTTCTCTAATACTTTTTAATAAATTGTAAGTCGTTTTCTGTTGATTTTTAGATTGTCCGTAAATTGTTACAGTTTTAGATGAAAGGGGGGAAAGTGTGACATGACATAGGGAAGATGGTTTAAGCTAGTAACATTATCGTACGCGCGCGGTTGTAAGCCGCGACTAACAAATGTTTACATATCGTCCGCGGACGCTTTTGGCTGACAAAAACATCCAGCGCACATCCTTTGCCAAATGTGACATGACATAGAGATGTCTTAAGCTGAACACATATTATCGTATGCGCGCGGTTGTAAGCCGCGACTGATAAATGTGTACATAACGTCAGCGGACGCTTTTGGCTGACAAAAACATCTAGCGCACACCGTTTGACAAATGTGACATGACATAGAGAAGATGTCTTAAGCTGGAAACTTATTATCGTACGCGCGCCGTTGCAAACCTCGACTGATAAATGTGTACGTAGTGCATACCGTCCGCGGACAAAAACATCCGCGTGTCCGATATCTTTCGGACATCTGAACGACCAAGGTCAAGTCCGCGACTCACGACCGATAGTTTGCACGGCTATGTGTACTTTCAGCATCTAGATACCCTGTAAGTCGCGGCTATCAGCCACGTTCGATAGTTTGTTTCCAGCATTCATATGGTGTATGCAATGAAAAACGTTTTGCGTTAAACCGCAGCAAGTCGCGAAGAGAGGTGAAATCATATGAACTTGTAAAACGTGTTTTATAGCTATGGCCTTATCTAAATTTTTTTGTAAACTGAGGCCAGTTTCAATCTTTTTTATGACCTTCAGGCCTTACCAGGGCCTTAAAATTTTATTTCAAATTTTATTTCACGCGAAACTCGCTGCTGCAGCACCGCGAAAACCGCTAAGGGTTTTATCAATAGCCATGTTTGTGGGAGTGTGGTGCTTTACAAATTTGTAGGTAGTTTTCATACTGTTTCATATTTGACACTGGCGGGAACGTACTGCGGTTTTGCTCGTACTAATTTTCATGCGTGGCAACGAAGGCCCTTAGTGCGTTTCGTGCTTGCAATTTGAAATATGAACTTATAACTATTACACAGATTTACCTTCATCTGAAACACATATTTTGGATATAGTTATTTTTAATGAAAAAAAAATATACTTGTCAGTTATTATTATAGCTTTCTGTTTAATTTTATTTTAAAAATGTTTAAGCATTTTAAACATTTTTTCCCTAATATTTTGCCGTCAAGGGTCTGTTTAAGGGTTTCCTAGTCCCCAAGAACGCTTAACTTTTGTGTTTCACTATTTCATATATAACAAGTTAGCAGTAAATTAATTGTTCACAATCTTACTTTACAGAGATAAAACCAGGGCTGGATTTAGAGGTCTGGAGTCCCACTTTTTTTTTTTCAAATAAAATGAGCAATTTTTTTCAGTCGAGTTTTCTATTCATATTTGAAAACAATATAAACTTGTTTGTACAAAGTACTATAAGGTAAAGGTAAAGCGGTTGAAAAATATCAAGGTAAAAATGTTTACTAGTCTTTTTACGAAGTAAAAAGTGTGGGGTCCACTCGTCAGTGGAGGCCTTTCGCCGCTGTTGCTCTCACCTAAGCCCGGCTCTGGACAAAACGTTACTCGTAACCTATTATGGCCTCCTAATCTGTAACAAACTCATTGGCATTTACAAAGTAACAAAAAGCCATGATACACCAAATGAGATATATTTTTATTTTAGCAAGTTTAGCAAATTTTTGGGAAAAAATTAACATCAATCAGATAAGTCAGTGGTTAACTGGTAGAGCATAGGTAGAGACGAAAGTAACAGGTTCAATTCCTGTCTGAGACTTTTTCCTTTCATAAAAATTTGTCAAATTTTATCAGATTTGAATCCAAAATAGCAAGACTGCTGTACGCAATGATATGTAAAAATATATATATTATTATTGCTATTATGTCTATATTATAAACTTATAGTTATAAACTGTCTTATGTGTGAACTATTTTTTCAAGTTAGAATGTATGGTTCATTACTTCGACTAAAATAAAGTTCTGGATTTGGACTTGACTTTTTATTGTACAGTAAAAATATATCTGCAATCTATACAGTGTATAGATGTCAATGACTTTTCAGAATAATTTTTCGCAACTCCAAAGGAGAAAAAAAAATTTCATCTATTTTTTCATGTTTACGAAAGTTTTAATAAATATTCAAGAGTGTAAAAATTTCGGTCAATGGCAAGATATTTATAAAAGGTATCTGCTTTGAACTAATGAGCTAGTATTTAGTATTTGGCAGACTAGTCCAGTAATTTATTTTGGTCAAGATTTTATTGTAAATATCGTAAATGTATTCACAAAACCATTTGTGCATTTCGAGAGCACAAGTTATCATTAGTGAAGAAATGAGCTGACAGATTGTTATTTATAGGTACTTAAGGATATAACTTTTATTCGACATGTTTAGTTAAAACTATTACCTAATATGTTTAGCGTGGTTGTGGTAGAAACATGTAATCCTGTGGCGCCAAGTCAGAAGTTTGGACCAAAGTATTGCAGAGCTAGCATGCACACATAGAGAAAATGTGTACGATACTTACGGTTTTCATTGTGTAGACAAACTGATGACAGCAAGCGTAAACGACGTACATAATTGGAGTAAACTAAGCAAGATTGGTGGGTTGAACGTAGTGTGCATACTACTCACGCTAGAAAGTTGCTGATGCACATTTAAGGGTAGCGCACATTTGGACTGGATGCATTTTGCGCGGCACTCAGCGCGTAGTTGCCAATGCGGCTTATAGTCTAGCCTAAGAGTAGAGTAAAACTATTCCATGGTAAATACAAAGCTAATAACATTTTACTAAAATTTTATACAACTACCAGAGGGGCTTCTTTCCGTACTTAACGATTATAAAATAGTTGCCACTCTTTTACTCTACTCGGTGCTGAGTAACAAAAATCCACCGATGCAATGCGC
>NJDD01005721.1:58704-87076 GCA_002245505.1 Calephelis nemesis
CTATTGTATCCTAGTATGGGCATTGTGACTGAAATTCGTCTTTTTTTTGTAATAGCCAAGAATCTTCTTAAATCTATCTCTACTAAAATTGATAACTAGAAATTTGCGAATGTTAATGAGATAGCTAATCCTAAATATAATCCTAATTAAAAATTGTGGTGTATTTCCGGCTAGCTGACCCCAAATGGACATCATTGACAGTCCTCTAATATATTCACATATTTTGACTAATAAAATTAATGTCACACGAGTTCTCCAAGATCTTATTGTCAAATTACAGCGATGACGTCGATTTGTGCCAAACGTAATTTTTTTTTTGCAAAATAGCAGAACCAAATTAAATTAATTTTAGTATAGAAATTAAAATACCATTAAGGACAAGCTAGTTGATGAATTTTTCTTCAACGGGTTTTACGCAAAAAATCCTAACCACTCATTCTTAAATAGTATACTATAAAAAAACTGTTGCTTCTGAAATTTGGCAACACAGTGATACAGTAACATGTTTCTACGATTATGTTTTGCTCACTGAACATTATGCTCTTACATCATAATTTACTACCTTAATATTTGATGGACTTTCATTACACTTACCTTGCAATATTCTTAAGGTAATTTTAATTTATTTAATAAATAAATCATTCAAAATGTTTTCATTAGTTCTTCTTTGAACATTTTAAATTTTCAGCTCATGTGTTAAGTATATTATTTTCTATTAAGTTAGTCAAATGTTTTAAAGTGTATTTAATTCATGTGAACAGTATGGTATAAAAAATAAAGTGACATTTTTAAATATGCGTATTTTATTAAGTACTCCACTTTTTATAAATTATTAATTACTATCACTGCTTTCTGAAAGATTAGCGTCTTCTTTGGGTTTTGGTAATTTACGTTTAGTTTTTTTCGTATTGCGATCTATTTTTGACTTTCTAAACGCTTCTATCGCCTTCAACTTATTTTGCAATATATTTTGTTTGTCTCGTTCTCTTTGAGGAATGATTTCTTGGGATGTTTGTGTTCTGCGTACTTTTATATCAAATTTTTCATTGTTATCACTAACGGCACAAACTTTAAGTACTTCTTTTATGTTAATCTCTTTAGATTTTGATGGGCCACTCTCTTTGATTGTTTGAGAATCCTCCAATGATCTTTCAATAGGTTGCTTTCGTTTTCGAATTGTCTTAGGCCTTTCTTTACTAACATCAATATCTCTATTATCACTATTAGGATCCATTTTTTGTACGGCAGCTTTAACTCTTTTACTCATTTGATCCTCTAATGAATGAAAATCAGTTTTTCTTTTGAAATAATCATGTACTGATTTCTGGCTCTTCTTATCTTGTATCCTTTTAAGAACGGGTTTAATTATTTCGTCTAATTTGTGTTGGGACCAGCCAAATTTCGCTTTAGTGTAATCTCTCAATAATGTTATATCTAATTGTCCCCATGTGAAATTTTCCTTACTTTTCTCAACATTTGGATCTAGATACGCTTGCACGACCTAAAATGAAGCAATTTTTGAGATGTACATATATCAATATTTATTTATTCATGTATATAAGAAAAGAGTAAACGTGGGACTCTTAGACGTCCTGCTAGAAAATCTCATTAACAATTAGTATATTCAAATAAAGAGTGAAGAAATAATGCTCGTTAAGTGACCAATAACAACATTGAGGTTCAACCGCTCATTCAAACAGAGTTGACGAAAGACGAGGACGCCATTATTTAAACATGACCATACCATACTACGAAGTTCCACCAATTCTAAGACGAAAATTCGTTTTAACCGTATTAGTCACAAATTTCACAGTAACGAGTATTGCCATTTTATCTAAATGCTTTTTAAATTCTGTTATACAGGGTGCCACAGTAGACCTTTAGGAAACCAGTGTGTGGTAATGAATACATTTTTTTGCTATCCTACAATTAAAAACACATTACGGCATCAGTGTTAGCAACCCTACTTCTACTAATGACGTAAAGTAAGCCTAGTAAAGCCAATGCCAAAGGCTTTACTAGGCATACTTTATGCCTAATCTAACCGCATATTTTGTTTTACAGTTAGATTTTTTAATATTTTTACATAAGGTACACAGTGCGTATAACCCGTGATTCCTAAGAGTCTTCTGTGGCAACATGTATTTACCTTTTGAATACTATGTCAATGACTTCTCGAGTTCCACTACAGACCGTCTTGTTCATTGTTTATACTTGTCTGGATTAAGTATGTAAAACTTGGCAACAAAAACGTTATAAAGTCTGTACAACTATGCCCAACTTGCCCGGATAGGGATCCACCGCCTAACGACCTATTCTTGACGCCATGACAGTGTCCTGTTCCGGTCCGGAGGGTAGGATAGCTGGCAGACTTGCAAAAAACAAAGAGCATTGCACTTTTCGTGCAATATGTTGACCGATCTGTAAGCGTAACAGATTGCAATACTCAAAAAAAATTGCGCTTACACACTGATAAGTAGTATTAATTTCCGCATTAACTTCTCTTTTGTTATATAGACATAACAAAATTAAGTGATAGGGTGCGTCTTTCAACTGAGACTATCTGTACAATACTTATTATTATAATATATTAGTTTTCAACACAGTATATTAACAAAAGTAGATCCCTACATATTTTGTTAAAATTATAAATTAGTAACTAGTATTTTCTAATCTATGATATTTTCTATAATTTATGACAATTCAACTTACTCGAACACTGGGAAAATCATCAGCCACTTTGACGTTTCTCAATTTTTTCTTCAAACTGACATTATCAGTGCGTTTCCCTGCTCTTACCCATTTTTTGAAATCTATTAAACCGTTTACGATTTCTTGATAACGAGCCTGTTTTGACGTCGTACTTAAAAGTTTCTTATTGAATGGAAAAGATGCTAGGACTTCTAGAGCTGTTACTGGACCTATACCATTTACTCCAGTTGTATAATCACTGCCAACTAGCAAAGCGAGCAAGACAAGTTGTTCCCTTGACAAATCTGCAAATAAGTGTTAAAATTAACTATAAATACATGTATTTAAGAAAAAAGTCAAAGTTAGAAAGCGTATTCAAAATGCAATACTTACTAAACGACTTCTCTATCCTTTCACTTAAATATTGTAACACATGTTTCTTCTGATTAAAGAAATTTTTGTAAACAGTTTTTCCTCCAAATAACCAAATGTCGCTATCATCTGTTATTGTGCCATCTGTCAAATTTATACTTTCTAAAAACGCGCATTGTGCTTCAGCTTCCATTGGCGCAACTATATATGGTATACCAAAGAGTTGCAGTAATTCTTGTGCTTCTTTAGTCATTTGCTCTGTTATATTTCGCCCAATGCGATCTAATCGTCCCTTCTCTTGTAACAAATCTTGCTCTTTATTCTCTATTTCTGAGACAATTGTGTTCAAATGCTCCTCAGATACCTTTTCATTGTTATCAGCGCTAGTGCTGGTAGACTCATTTTTATTCGAAACATCAGTACTTGTAACTTGAGTATCAATTTCTATCGCAATATTATCATCTTTATTACTATTTGTGTTCATATCACTAATTTGCGTTTTTGTTTCACTTGAAACTGTTAATGTTGATTTTAATGTGGTTAATTGACCACATTCTCTTGTACTTGCCCCAGTCTCGTATTTAGTTGTATTAGCCTCTTCATTGTTTATTTCGCTTTTTGATGGAGATGATAGAATAATTTCTCTGTTAACATTATTCTGATCAAATATATCAGCAAATATATCATCTTGAATTTCTTCATTTACATTAAGATTAAGTTGAACGACAGGTTTTACAAAATGAACATTTGGTGTTACTTCTTCGAAATCGTCATCACTAGAATCTGATTCTTTAAAAATCTGCTCAGACCTTAAAGCGTTGGTAGATTCAGCAACAGAAACTTTGCTGTCTGCACAAAGTTTGATAGCGCTCGGACAAGGTGAATTGAAAGTGTAATTTTGTACTTTTTCTTCTAGGCTTACTTTATTCTTATTGCTATCGTCTTGGGTATTATCACATTTTATTTGTTTATTTTCTTCATCTGTACTTGTATCTAATGAGATTATTTCTTTATTATTGTCATCTACACAAATGACTGAAGCTTGTAAACTATCATTATTTTCATTACTTTGTTGCACAATACATTGTGCTTTTGTTGTGTCCATTTCATTACTGCTTATCGCACTATCGGATAGCACTTCATCTGTCGAAGAAATATCCATTTTATCTACAATAACAGATTTTTCTTTATCCAATTCTTCCAATATTTTATCCACTTTCGAATCCTTTTGTTTGCGTTTATCTTTTTCTCTGGAAACAACTATTTTTTCAATTGTTTCATGTGTAAAATCACTGTACTGCATAATGTAAGCCTTTGCTGACGACATATCTGGTTGTTCATATCCATCGCTTTCCTCAGTATCAGAGTAATCAGAATTCGATAAGTTAGAAGTCCATGATTCGTCAGTTTTGGATGTGCCAGCACTAGTATCGTGTGTATCGTCTACACATTCCAATGACATTTTAATAGCTTTTTGCAAATCATCTTCTAACTCATCAGTTTTGGCTTCTTCTACAATATTTTGATCTACCTTTTCAGTTTGTATAGCTTCAGTTTGTTTCGATTCCTCCATTTCTTTCTTCTTTTTTGCGTCTGCCAAAGCCTGTTTGACACTACTTATTAACAGGTACCTCGTTGTATTATTTGAAGCTATTCGACGATTGGGCAAACTTTCAAATTTTGTGTCAATTCCTTCTTCATTTAGCAATGATTCTAAATCATTTAATGACATACCTCCTTCACCAATTTCTTTTTCAGTTTCTTCAAGACACTCCTGAACTTTTCTCCTTTTTAATAACCTCTGCATCTGAAATCAATTAATTTTTTTATTAATTCGTATTGTATATGTAAGACCTTGTTCTAATTGATTATTTAAAAAAAATATCAGCCTCAAGATATCTTAAGTTTTACAAAAATCATTTTGAAAAATCTTACTTGAAAATCTGAAAAATGATCACTCTTTTTTGGTAATGTGTGTAGTTTTCCCCATGAATTCATTTTTCTAGTTTCTTTTAATTCCACTAACAAATCATATTTTTCTTTTGATGGCATATTTTTGAATTCCTCTGAATCAAGATTTACTGAATGTAAATCAACACTAGATGAACTTGAATCTCTTTCCTCTTCAGATCTGTAAAGTGAATAAATATGGTTCAAAATTGTTATTAAAAGAGATTGGCATTTGATAAAGTACAAGAAACAAAATAATAGGTAAAAGAGACAGTTTCGATGGTGCATTTTACAAGTTTTTTAAAGAAACATTCTTTACATTACAGTTTATATGAATACATGATATGGGTCATATAAACGCAAAGGCAGCAACATCCAGTTCCACCCTATAACGGATTTTGCTGCCTTTGCTTTTAAATGACTCATACGAGGAAATTTTATCAATTAAAAATTGGATGCTTACTCTGACTCAGATTCTTCTTCTTTTTGTGGTAAAGCTGGTAATTTAAAAATGTTATCCTTATCTTCTTCTGATGCTGTCTTTTTTTGTGGGATTTGTTTGCCTAACAATGCTCCAATTGCAGTCTTTTTTCCCAAAAGAAGAGCGATTTCTCTTTTGATTCTTTCAGACTCAGAATTATATTTTGCTTTGCTGTCCTGCCTTTTACCCTAAAATCAGTACAAACATAATTTATGTAACTATCAAAGAACGAATTTCAAACATTGCAATAGTATTACTTAAAACCGAGAAATGTGACTTACCGCATCATTTCATATTTCAATTTGTGCAAGATGTAATAAAAATTGAAATGTGTTTCTATTTTTTATTAATATGCCAAAAACTTTAAGTACATTTAGTTTATGAAAGCCAATGCCAATGCAATGATAAATGCAAAGCAATTAACAAAAGCTAGTTCATAGTTTACTTACAATAGTTTCTTTTTTCAAATCAGGGAAAGCACCATCAAATACAAACACAGGCTTTATTCTGAAGTATAGAAGTTTGCAAACACGTTGGAAGAGACCCATGAGGTGAGCATTTGGTAAAGGAGCTCCCTTCGCATCTTGGTATCCTTTTACCATCTGATGCAACCATATTGATATATCTAGTGATTAATAAAATGGTACATTAACATTTAACAAATTAATAATACAACATTAAAACATTTAATAATAGAAACATACTGTTGAAATGTCTTTTTTTTAACTTATTTCTGCTATACCTACTGATTCAAAACTGTTGTTTGTCTGTGATCGTCTCCTAAACTACTTAGCAAATTTCAATAAAATTTGCAAACTGTATGCAGTTTGATCCAACTTAAAAGATAGGATAGCTTACATCTCAATTTATGAACAAAAAAAATTACGATCCGAGCAAAGCTAGAACAGACAGCTAGTATTCATAAATGTATGGATCAAGACCGCAGCATCTAAGATTTACAGATGATCTTAAACTACTTTTTTTACAGGGAAAAACCTAAAAATGTATACTTAAACAATGCTCTATTTGACTATCGCCCATAACACAAGGGTACAATTTGCTTAATTTGGGATTAGATACATATTAATTAAATACATTTGTTCATGAATATTTTGTTTTTAATACCTATTGTACAATTTTTCAAAACAATCATTGTGGGTGACTAAAAACTTTTAAATGATTCTACAAATGTTAAAGAAAGAAAGAAAACAGGATATGAATCCTCAGTAGCTCAAATAATAAGAGCATTTGTCTGCTTGAGACTAAAGAGAACAAGTTTAAATCCTGTGTGGATCAAGATTTTTTTTTCTTTATAATTTGTATAAATGAAACAAAAACTATTTAAAAGTTGGGTTACATTCTGCAAATATGAATGATGGTACCTCAGTTTGGTAGGAATTGTTCAATATTATCTTAGTAATGTTTGGTTTAGAAGATTGATGCAAGACCATATCAGAAATCATTTAAACCAAATGAAAATATAAGACTGTTTTATTTATTCCAAATAGGTAAGTACATTTTTTCTTAAATTTCATGGTTTTCCATGTTGAACATCTAAGTGGCTCTTTATACCTGTTTTAGTTTATTTTAAATGTACACAAAATGATGGTTGTGCCCATCATTTCATTTTATTATTGCACAACTGTTTGTAACAGTATAAATTATTTTCGAGTTGTTTAATTTTATATTTATATTAAAAAAAGATTAATCAACTAACATAAACAAAATTAAACACACCTACGGCTAACACCTTGTTTTCAAGAGTTTCCACGGGTACTGGTTTGCCTACCGGTTCTATCAAACGCCACAATCCAGTCACTCCCATTACATGCGATAATATTCCAAAATTATTTTTTGTTTTATCAGCTAATGTATGTGTACATAACAAAGGTCGTTTCCCACGAGATCTTCGGTCAATCGTTGATCTCTTCCTCACACATAGCAATCTTTTCGCTCTGTGAACTCACTATTTATCACGCACACAACAATCGTAACGATGCCCGCTACTGGCGCATTCGTTAATTCGTAAGTGTTCGGTTCTATGTAACAATATCAAATGTTTTACTATGCCGTGACGCCCACTCTTTCCCACACTTTATTTTCTCACGCCCCATGTGTAACCCCACATCCTATGACCGATTGACAGTTCACTCAGTAGTCGGTATTCGGTCTGCGAGTTGCGAGTCGGGGTCCGGAGCCGATCGACCTCGTATTTTTGTTTGCGTATTTAATCGACAAACACGCTTGCATTGCACATCACTTTTTTGTCTATGGATTTGCTTGACAGTTTACAATCTAGCGTTGTCGTATTTGTATTCGAAAATTAAATATTTTGCAAAGTATCTATTTGCGATTAATAATGTTTGTAACAATTTAACCACAAATAGAATATATAATAAAATTATTGGTTCTTTGTAAAAATTTATAAGTAGTTTTATAACTTAGAAGTCTGAAATTTCTCCAACAGAACAGGTGTTATTGAATGAATGTGTGGTACGGTTCCCATCGTAATTATTTATTTACGCTGGCTTAGAAAATACAAAAGTGTATCGATTTATTAAGTGAACAGTTAAAGTTTCTTTATAGGTATAATCAAAAAGTTAAGTCGTAACTAAAAGAAGACGCCAACGGTTGATTATAAACTTTCATAGTGATGTATTTTGAGGCCAATTCAGCCGGTGGGTCCAGGTAGTTATGGATGCAGTTACTTGTGCTATGTATGTAATAACTGAGGTTACCCATGATGATGTGTGAAACAAGGTGAGAACGAGCCCTGGCGAGCATGCCTCACCAGTATGGCGCGGGTGCAGGCGGCATTGGTGGAGGTCCACCGTCGCCTCCTCCACAACACGGCGCTCTGTACCCGCGCTATGCTGCTGCTGCCGGTCCTGGCGCGGGCGCCTATCGGCCTGAAGAACGCCGCCTTACCCGCGAAGCCATGGAGCGCTACCTTCGTGATCGCTCTGACATGGTAGTAGTCATATTACATGCTAAAGTCGCACAAAAATCTTATGGTAACGAAAAGAGATTCTTCTGTCCACCTCCTTGCATTTATTTATTTGGAGATGGCTGGCGGCTGAGACGCGAAAGAATGCTCCGAGAAGGAGAAACTGAGCAGGCGTCACAATTATGTGCCTTTATTGGCATTGGCAACTCCGACCAAGATATGCAGCAGCTAGATCTAAATAATGGGAAGCAGTACTGTGCAGCTAAGACTTTGTACATATCAGATTCAGATAAAAGAAAACATTTTATGTTATCTGTAAAGATGTTCTATGGGAATGGTCATGACATAGGTATATTTAATAGTAAGAGAATTAAAGTTATATCTAAGCCTTCTAAAAAAAAGCAGTCGTTGAAGAATGCCGATTTATGTATAGCTAGTGGTACCAAAGTGGCTTTATTTAACAGATTAAGGTCACAGACTGTATCTACAAGGTACCTTCATGTGGAGAATGGGAATTTTCATGCATCGTCAACACAATGGGGTGCTTTTACGATACATTTATTGGATGACAATGAGAGTGAATCGGAAGAGTTTGCAGTGAAAGATGGGTATGTGCACTATGGCTCAACTGTCAAACTGGTGTGTTCAGTTACAGGAATGGCTTTACCCAGGCTCATAATACGCAAGGTAAACATCTTTCAAATATTACCATGGTATTTTTTTCCAAATGACTACTGTTGTGTATGTCTAGAGACTTTTACAATGTCACCGGGCTAGTGGGTGAGCAGAGTGCTCAGCCAGAGATTGAAATATGACTAAAGTGTAGTTAGAGCATTTGTCAGCTTGAGACAAAAGGTTACAGGTTCAAATCCTGTATGTGGTATAAATTTTCTTTCTGAAAAAATTATAGAAATTTACCATATATTATGTAGAATTCTTGCTTCATTTTTTAAAATATGTATCAGTAGCTACTAACCCACAAGGACAATTCTGATAACTCCTAAAGAAATAATGTACTTGCACCCGTTGTATCTTGGCTTCAGCATAAATACGTGTTTTTATACCTAGTAGCCATATTTTTATCTACCATCAAAATCACTCTTATTTGCCTTGTAATACTATTTTAATGTTTTTAATAATATGCCTTGTATAATGAAGACATTGATAGAAGCATAGGCTTCAAAGATTTGAATCCTCAAAATAACAAAATAAATTTTTTGAAAATAATATTAGTAAAAACACCAACATTTTTTTTATAATTATCTAATAAGTAACTGTTAGAGTAAAAGTAGAGTATTTTTATCTATATTCAATAGTGCTGCCAATCTTTCTCTCACCAATATTAAAATTCACTATTATTAATTACTAGCTGCGCCCCGCGGTTTCACCCGCGTAAGTCCCAATCCCGCGGGAACTCCGGGTTAAAAAGTAGCCTATATGTTATTCTGGGTCTTCAGCTACCTACATACCAAATTTCATTGTAATCGACTTTGTGGTTTTTGCGTGAAAGAGTAAAAAACATCCATACATACAAACTTTCGCATTTATAATATTAATAGGATAAACTAAAAATTAAATTATTATAATATACCTACAATCTTATACTTCCTATTATCAACTTTCTTAATCATTTTTAAAAATAGTGCCTGTTTGACTTTCATTATTCAACGGTAGACAATATGTCATCATGATTGAATGCAATGTAACTTAAAAACTGACTCTCAACTATTTCATTAGGCACCAAGTTGCTATTTGATAATTCTTTTTTTTAAAGATAGCTAACAATCCTGAGATGGCTTACAGAAATTTTATCAACATCTTACTAGTAAATAGGTATATAACTGAAAAATCCACAAGTCCGGTCTCAAAAAATTAATATGGGACCACCTCCAAACCTATCTTTCTAAAAAATAACCATTACAATCAGTCTATGATTGACAAACCAATTGTATGACAAACTAACAGTTAAATTATAAACTTCCCTCTTGTTTAGAGTTGGTTGAAATTGGTTATTGTAGATTTCTCTTCATATTAATAACCATAAAATAATTATTACCTGCAAGCCATCTGCATTTTTCCCCAAACTTTATTATAAGTTGAACCTTACCTACACCTGAAGTGGTGATGTAAAAGCAATAGTGGTAATAAAACTTAAGATATTATACTTTGTTAATTTTTAAATATGTTAATATTTGTCAAACGAAACATGGAAAATTTACAGATTCCTTAGTTATGGACATTCATTTATATATTTATTTAATTCTGATATTTAAATATTTCTGAATTATTTCCATCTTACCATTAAAGAATGAGGTATAAAATTTCAAATTAATAAATATTTTATTAATTTTATTAATAAATAAATTTTAAATTTGCTAAAATTGGATGGAATAACTTTTTATGATATATCATATCAAATCAATATCCATATACCTACCTACTTTTAGAAACTTAGTTAATCTAGTAATAATTTTACATTAATTCAGCTGGGCAAAAAGTTTCGAGAGGATCTAAGTATTTAATCTTATGTTCTGCTTATGTTGTATATTATACATTCAATCCTGGTGTTGGCCAGCTCAGAGGAGAGGACGTAAATTGAAGCATTTTTATGTATTACTTACTTGCATTTTTATGCAAGATTTTTTACTATCCTTATTATAAATAGTGACTACAAAATTTTTCAAGGCCATATTTTTTTCAAGTGTTTCAACTCCATTTTTAAGTTAACTTTTTCTGTCAAAGTCTATAAAAAAAATATTAAATGTAACTGCAACTGCAATAAAAGTGTATGGGAGTGTAGTGGGTTTACTCAGAAGCATGCCTATACTTTTTAACTAATATTTAAATGTTTTTTTTTCAAAATTTGTACATTAAAAAAACACTAAAAATGTTTTTAATAATTTGTTTAATAAGATAATTGTTTAATCATAATACACTATGAAGAATTAAGCATAATTAATCAAAATAAAAATCACTGGACTCATTACTCCAATTGATCTAACCCTGAAGTAAGCAATTGTATGCTTGTGTTTTAAATTTTTAGTCACCATGTTTCGTAGTTTACAGTAGATAGGGTTAGTTTTTAAACATTTTTAAAAGTTTGGTAATAAATAATGAAACTGGCTGTAAATAAGAGTATAAACAATTTACTTAAAAGTTAAACTCGGTGAAGTTGCATAAAATCGCGAGATTAGCAACAAATTAGTCATTCAAAAAAAAAACACTTAAAAGTAAAAACTTTATAATTTAAAATTTTTGTAATTAATTCAATATTTACACACCAAAATGTGGCAGGTAGGTTGTTGTACTTAAATATTTTTGTAACATCTTGTTCCGCATATAAATTATTTTCATTGAATTGCCAAAATTTATGGCAAGTACTGATTGCCGGTTTTGATTCTGTACAACTCATTTATCTCAAAAGAAAGTTAGATGCTGTTAAAGCCTTACAGTTAACTTTACAATATTCGCTTCTCCAAAAAAAACTTCAAATTGAATTCACCTTATTACATTATCCATGGATAATTATTACATTTCTGTTATTTGTTTTCTTTGAATTTTTGATTTGTAACTTAATTTTAAACACCACTAAACAACCATAAGGAGTAAAATATTAATTGTATGAGAGATTCCCACTGGTTCATATTTCCCTGTTCTGATGTTAGTGCTCACCACTGTTGTGTTGCGGTAACTAAGGAAAGAGCACCTAGAAAGTAAAGTTGCTCTTACAAAAACATATATCTTGACACCCTTTATGCCAGAAGAAGTACAAACAGTCTCGGCAACTTGATGATTTACTGCCTTGGAGTCAGAGATGTGATATGACTACTCATGCCATCCTAACTTCTCCATAAATATTTATTTATTTATGTTTCAATACAGTAAATTAATACAATCCACAAAAACAGCCTTTATAAAGTCCTATTTTCCTGGAAGTGCCATATTTTTTAATAATAATGCCATATTTTTGCCGTTTTCATTTGTTCACCCATGTGTCTAACATCCTGTAGTCCTTACGAGTAGTCCACTGTAGATTATGTTGTAGATATGTTATTTTAGTCAGCATCGTCCCCAGTTTCTTGGAAAGGTAAGGGAGCATTTTTTTTAATGACTAATGTGTTGCCAACCTTGCGGTTTTTACAATTTTACTGTTCTTTAACGTAAGGAACTGCTTCCGGGCTCTGGTCCCATTGTAAGCATACTAGATGCACGACGTGCCAATTTATCCGCCGCATAATGTCCCACTGCAGTGAAACGCAGTTGGATTTTCCTACCTCGTTTAGAGATGAATGGCACTTGATTAAAGATTGAGATAATTATGTTGCTTTGGAAAACTGTAATATTTGTGCCCAATCGCCAAGATTAGCTGATATTGAAATCTTTTTTGAAAACACCTGCTAGTGAGACTCGTGTTTGATTCTAGTATAGGTATTTAAGCAGTTATTTGCTCAATGTGGGGTTTTACTAGTTATTTGTATAATGTGCTCAGGGATATTTATTTATTTAATGATGCCCTTTGTTAGCCACTTTTGCTGTCTGAAGACCACATGTATTTCTTGCCATCATAATTTGGTCAGCTTGGCATTCCAAATCTATAAAAAAACTGAGTTGAGTATACTACTCGTGTAGAGAGTAATCTTATTCGCAAATAAAACGCGACATAAGAGTAATGGCACATGCATCGGCGAAAACAATTATAGTAAGGGAGCCCGGGATTCTAAATATGTAGTCACTCGAGCGTCATGGGGACTTAGTTGACTTTGTCGTTTAGGGGGTGCGCAATTAAAGATGCTGGCTTGTTTATTTTTGACCTGCGTACTTCCTTACGTCATGCGCAAATCGTACTTTGAACATCGGTACACTTATTGGCTTCTATCGTACTTTAAGCTTAATGTTTTAGCATAACATAAGCAATAACTTTAAAAATTTAAAAAAAACAATGTATTTTTATCTTTCTAAAAATCTTTGTCCCTTGTAATCCCAATTAACCAGGTTTCACTGTATATCGTAAAATTAGTACAACACTAATCCCTTTACAGTCTCAAAGAAAAAAAAACAATAAAAAGTTGATTGGTGACGTTAGAAGTGCTAGACTATCTTTATTTCATCGACTATATTGTCCTCGTACAACACTACAGTAGATTTCGAATAAAACAACAATGACCTAAGCAACATTTGCCGACATGACTATGAACTTTACACTTGAACTTTTTGCTATACCTTTATGACCACCTTGTTGGTCGTGGAGCAAGCATACACGCCTAATGCTTCCGACCACCTGTAGGCTTGAGTTCGATTCTTGACGTTGGCAGGGTTTTTGTGATTAACTTCTAGATGTATGTATTTCTGGAACTGGTTTTCATTATTGAGATTCTGCTGTATTTTTAAGTATTTCTGTGTGTGTTAGTATGTCAATATAAAAACAAATTAAAATATATTACACAATTTTGGCATTTTGACCCACCGTGAGGCTCGGGTTTAATTCCCGACTGGGTCAGACATCGATATTATAAACATCGAGTATTCGAGGGTTTGTGCTTATTAAGTTTGTACTGGTATCTATTTAAGTCTTTCTATGTATTAGCTTTGTCTTAAGCCTATAATAACACAAACATATAATAATAAATTAATTAATTAAATATAATAAATTAATTAATTAATATAATATAATAAATAATATAATAAATTAAATATCCAGAAGTTACACAAATATAAATCTAATAAACACCCAGACCCGGAAATGCAGACATCTAAATGTTCATCACACAAATGCCTGCCCCGGTCGGGAATCGAACCCGAGCCTCACGGTTGGTCGATGTAGTTAGGCGTGTACGCTAGCCACTCGACCAACGAGGCGGTCAAATTAAATTCAAGGTCAATAAATATATAATTTGTTGACTTTGGGGTTAGATCAAGTTGTGTGATTTGTCCAAAGATTTTTTTTTTTTTTACATTTAACGAAATCAAAAAATCGAAATCCAATCAAAATTATTTAAAAACTAAATCAACATCAAATCTTCTTTTTCCCCGTGTTGGTCCGGGCTCCTTTGCAAAATAGACCATCTGCCTTCCTGCCAGACAACTCGTAAAATCTCTCGCCATAGGCTTACTATCACTAACACCGTGACTTCTGACTAGTTTCGCAGCGACTCACTTGGATTTGTACCACCGCCATAACTATTCCTGCCGCCGGTTTCGCTCGATGCCTAACACCCCGGCCTCAGGTCGGCAACGCATTAACGCAACGCAAAACATTTGGTGTCTCTAGGCGGCGTGAATTTCTTACCATCAGGAAATCCGTCTGCTTGTTTGCCTTCCAATATCATATTTTTCTTTTTTACAAAAAACATAATGCTTTATTAGAGTTATATTAGAGTAGTTCTTCTGTTTATACTGTAACATAACCGCCGTTACCCCAACAGGTGGACAAGCAAATGGCGCTCCTAGAAGCAGACGACCCGGTATCACAACTTCACAAATGTGCTTTTTACATGAAAGACACAGAAAGAATGTATTTGTGCCTGTCCCAAGAAAGGATAATACAGTTCCAAGCTACCCCCTGTCCCAAAGAACCCAACAAGGAGATGATTAACGATGGGGCATGTTGGACTATCATTTCCACGGACAAGGCAGAATATCAGTTTTATGAAGGGATGGGTCCTGTAAGGTTAGTAATTGTATATTTTTGAAGTGAAACTTCTTTAGAATCGCTGTGATTTCAAAACGGGTGCAACGGAAATGCGACCGGTAAGAGACACAAATATATTCATCTCATTCTTTTGTCGATTTACTGAAGTTTCACTTCTATCGTGTGTGAATCGCACACACACCTTTTTTATATTATAGAAAGACTAAGATAGATATCCCCGTGTTGGTCTGAGTCTTCTGTTTTAAAATAGACTATTTGCCTCCCTACCTGACAGCTCGTAAGAGGGGACATAGACTACAGCGTTTGCTAGCAACAAGACCACAAACTGGTGGTAGAGCCTTAACTATTCGTGCCGACATGACATTGCTTGGTACTGTCTTATTTCGATCTGGACAATAGGGTTAGCCATTATCGGGTAGACTTGCACAATAGGCTAAAGGCCAAAGTTGTTTCTTACCTTTAGGAGAACCGTGAGTCCTGATATCATTTAAATTGCTATAAAAAAAGTATTAGTATAAGTTATCTATTGTATGGAAAACTTGAAAACGCGTTTAAAAAAAATTACTGGGGACTGATTGCGTATCGTTTTATGCCCGGCTATTTTTAAGAAACGAGTCGTTTTGATATGAATGGTAGTTGTTTGTACCAATGCTAAAGTAACTACGGTTGTTCGTTTTTGGTAGTTTACTTTGACTAATATTTAAAATTATGAGTAACGATTAGTTACTTTTGGGAGAACTACAAACTTAAAAACGTGTTTAAAAAACTATCTGGGGACTGATTGCGTTACATTTTATGCCCAGTTCCTATTTTCAAGAAACAAGTTGTTTTGATACGGATGGTAGTGTTTTGTACTTACCAATAGTACAATATCTAGACACGGTTGTTCGTTTTTGGTAGTAAACTTTAAACATTGGTTAAAATTATGAGTAACGTTTCGTTACTTTTGGGCGAACTACGAAAAGTTAAACTTTTGGACTACGTTTCGTTTATTAAAGGAACCGAGAATTAGTGATGATCACTGCCCACTGGGTAACATGGAATAGCTGTCAAATGAAGTGTTATGTATTTTCTGTCTCCAGTGACCAATAGAATCTATTAGAGATAGCAAATACAAAACACGACATTTGACAGTTTACGTCAAGTACAGGTTACCCAGTGATGTTCACTAAAAACATATGCAATCAGTCCTCTGATCTCACTCTTTCTGACCTCATCATGTGTCGTTGGAATTGCCAGAACAAAATAAAGTCATGCTTTGTGTGTTTGTTGTATTGATATGTTCGGAAAATTGTCTGTGGAATCAGACAAATTTAATTTTTAGAGGCAACACTGCGAAGCACAATATGCGAAGTACGGCATGCATACTCATTCCTTAGTCCCTGTTGTTTTTTTAGCTTAAAACTTAGAGTTAATAAATTCCTAAACCTAAGCCGTCTTATTAATAAACATGGAGGAATTGTACCCCAAGGTTCAACCTCATATTATAGTCAGTGATACCAACTATAATATCAACTTAATTTTACATATATACATAAATATCTTCATGCCAAGTCCCTTACAGGGTTGGCAGAGAGTATCGAATACATTATAGATAGCAAAAACAAAACACGTCATTTGACAGTTTACATCAAGAACAGTTTACCCTGTGATCTTCACTAAAAACATACGAAATCAGTCCCCTGATCCACAGATTATCCCTGATCTAACTCTTTTCGACTTCATCATTCCTCAATAGAATTGTCAGAACAAAACAAAATCATACCGTATTTTGTGTTTCTAATAATTGTTAATACTTAGAGGCAACAATAGGCAGAGTGCAACAATACTTACTACGCTTTACGCGCGATCGAATATGCGAATTACGGCATGCATATTCATTCCTTAGTCCTTTTAACCAAATTTTCTTTTTGTTGCTCGAACCGGGAATCGAATCTAGAACCTCATGCAGTCAAGTCCAACGCCAGGACCGTTAAACCACAGTGGCGATTACAATTACGGCGTGCGTATTCATTCCTTAGTCCTTATAGATTTTTTAGCTTAAAGCTTAGAGTTAATAAATACCTAAACTTAAGCCGTCGTATTAATAAATATGGAGCAATATACTCCAAGGTTTAATCTCGTATTATAGTCGTTATTACAATTTGATACAGATTATATTATCAACATAATTTTACTCCATAATAACATAATAAACATGGACTAAATTAGTCCATGTTTATTAATAAGACGGAAACTATTTCTTTATTAGAAAACTACATTATCTAAAAACAGTTTTTTCTATCTAATGAAACATAGAATAGAATCCTAGGATCTTTACAGATAAGTTTTTCGAGCAAAGCCATCGGAAACTACTAACTACAACTGGCAGATATCATTTTGTACTTCTATATATATGTACTGATAAATCTAACTATAAACAAATATATATGTTTCTCAAGTTACAGAAAGCAATGTTAGTAGATAAGATTATTTGTATTTACAGATAACCATTTTTCTGTACTTAGCAACAGAATAGGTACTTATTTGAATTGATGCTTCATATATACTGTTGTAGACTCGATTAGGTAGTAATAGAAACAATTCATTCAAAAATGAATAAGCGACTCCAAAACGCAATTTATATTACTTCCACGTCGTCTTTTTGCACTCATACATTGTCCCCCATTATAATAAAACTTACGCGTCCGTTGATCCGGTGTAGCCGTAACTTGGCTTAGTAGGCGTTTGCGGAGTTTCGCCCGATTAGGGTGAAACGACCACGTTCAGTGTTCGTAATGTTTTTGAGTGGCGTATGCCCTGCAACTTTTAAGCAATATTACTCAGAAATATTACGAACAATGAACGTGGTCGTTTCACCCGAATCGGGGAAACTCGGCGGGGCAAACGCCTTCTAAGCCTGTAACTTCACTTTAATAATAATAATAATCATTTATTTCAGATATTACAAAATCCATATCCTCACATTCACAAAATATAATTAAAGAAATTAAACAAAGTCAAAATTTTCAATACTGGCGACATAAAAATCACTAACAAATTAAAATAAGACTAAAAAAATAATAACAATAAATTCAATAAAAATATAAAGTTAAACAAGTCAAAAAATTTTCAAAAAATATAAAGTTAAACAAGTCAAAAACTTTGCTAACTACAAATTAAGTTACACATCAGATCAACGGGCCCGTAACTTTTATTAGTAAGGAGGTGTCGATGCATATTAAAGGAAATCGTGTTAGTTACATTATTTATAACTCTAGAAAGACTTAACCGACTTGGCTGAAAATAACAAGGAGAAGGACATAGAATATTTTTTTACCTTGTTTGACTTCGAGGAAACTAGGAAAAACAACATTTATTATTTTCCATAAAAACTGAAAAGAGAACAAAGTTCGCTGAAACAGCAAGTTAATGATTGTGCCTCTGCCTACCCCTTCGGGGATATCTGAAGATAATATACTTTTTATATATGTAAAAATGAATCCCCTTTTCGGGTGGTCATCACCAGGCCTGAACGGATAGACCGATTTATATTTCTTTTACCGACCGATTAATACTTCTTTTTTTTGGTTATTATTAGCAGAAGGTTGTTATGAAAGGAAAGTAGTGAGGGAAAATATGGAAAATAGCTACTGTAATCTACAGAAATTGTTAGTAGCCATTAATGTCAAGCCATACTAAGTTCGGCTAGCATTACATAAAACTAAGTTCTAAACATTAAAAAAATGTAAGGATAGCTAACGCTTAGAGCCTATTGTTAGTGCCTATTATTTCATTATATATCGCAAACTACCGAAAGGAAACCGCAACTGATAGCGGTTTTCCGTGTCCAAATTAAAATATTTAATTTTTGTTTATTGATATTTCGCAAACATTCGCTAATTGTAAGTTTTTTGTCTAAATTATACAGTCGAATACAATTTATATTTAAAAAAATGTATTAACGCCCATACCTCCAAAGACGTAGGCAGAGGCACAATCTGGACATCCACGAATAGCCGAAGACACTAAGTCCCACAATGTAATAGGTGGCAAACCTATCAACAACCGGGCACATACCCAATCCCGAACAACGTTTTTTATTAGAAAATTAGAAAAACCAAATTTTCTTTTTGTTGCCCGACCCGGGAATCGAACCCGGGACCTTATGCAGTCAAGTCCAACACCTGAACCGCTCGACCACAGAGGCGATTACAATTTATATTATTTCTCCAGATCTCCTGTGACGCCAGTTCCGCTGGTGCATTCTTTGAATCTCAACGGTGGTGGGGACGTCGCAATGCTGGAGTTAGCGGGCGATAACTTCACGCCTTCCTTGCAAGTGTGGTTTGGTAATGTGGAGGCGGAGACGATGTACCGCTGCGCGGAGTCCATGCTGTGTGTGGTCCCCGACATATCTCAGTTCAGGGGGCAGTGGCTTTGGGTTCGACAACCTACTCAGGTAATTTGATTTTATATTGTATCTTTGACCGTCTCGTAGGTCAAGTAGCTAGCGTACACGCTTAACTATACCGATTAACCACGAGGCTTCGTCTCGACGGAGCAGGCAATTGTGTGATGAACATTTAAATGTCTGCATTTCCGGATCTGAGCGTTTATTAAATTTATTCTGGTGTCTTGTCCAGGGATATTTATTATTGTAAAATATAGCTGGCAGGCTGTCCCAGCTTTGCAAGGGTAGACAAACTTATAAACCTTCCTCTTGAATCACTCTATTAAAAAAACGCTTCTAAGTTCGTTTCGTTGTTTTAAAGATCTAAGCATACATAGGGGCAGACAACGCAAAGCGGTTTTGTTTTATATTATGTTTTTTTATGATATTGTAAGGTAAACAAGCAGACGGATTACCTGGTGATAAGAAATTCATGCCGCCTAGAGAAACTAAATCAATTAAGGCGTTTCTACATATTCTACCAACTTGTGGCGTTCAACTACTTTAATGGTTATTTACCAAATTAGTTATTTTAATTATTTATTTACTATTTACACACTGTTTATTGTATTGATTACATGATTATTTATTAATACAAAGATTTTTGAAATATAAATTAATTTATCCCTATCTACCGTAAACTACCAATTTAATACAATAATCTAGTCGTAGGTAATTGTATTGAATTGGTCCTCTGCGGAGTTAATGTTAAATTTTTGATTAAATAAGCTTAAACTTAATTAAAAGTAGAATCACTTTCAACAGCTTTCAAACTTGTTTTGACTTCCGTTCCGACCTTGTTTGTCTGCCATTTGCTATAATAACTCGTGTGTTTTAATTTGTATTTAGTGATTCATGGGTTCATTTATTTTAAAAAAATTAACCGAGTTTAAAAAAACGAAGTTCTTAATTAGGCCGCTATATTTTTTTTTATGTATGTACACCGATTTCTCCTAGGTTTCCGAATCTGTTTACGTAATTGTTTTTCCGGTGTTTATTTTATTGAATTCCGTTGTTTATTTTTATTAAATTTAATCATATCAGCAATAAACTAAAAAGTATTAAACAAAATTAACTACGTTAATCATGTTCCGACTTCAAAACTAAAAAGTAAAAAACGATAAAGTTTTAATATTAATTATATAAGTACTTCCTATTATTTATATGTATGTTCCATTTACTAATAGGTATGAACCTAATAGTAGGTTAATATTAAGTTAGTATTAAGCCAGTTTAATATTAACTTATTATAAAAATACATATTAGTTTAAGGTTTGGCACCGACTTCAAACCTGTTAGTAAATTGTACATATAAAAAATATGTAGTATATAATTTATATTAAATCTTTACTATTTTTTACTTTTTAGTTTTGAAGTCGGTTTTATTAACGTAGTTATTGTTATTCATATTTTATTAATGTTATTAGCGGCCCGCCCCGGCTTCGCACAGATATAAAATATGTATATATACCTTCCTCTTGAAACACTTTATCTTTATTTTTTTTAAAACCGCATCAAAATCCGTTTCGTAATTGAAAAGATTTAAACATACAAAGGGACTTTAGGGACAGAGAACGCGACTTTGTTTTACACTATGTAGTGATATGTATATATATGAAGTAATAGTTAAATGATGTCAACTGTTAATGGGATGTTGATAAACTTTACGTGGGATCATTTCGGAATCATCTTTCGGAAACGAATGATCATATTATTGAAATATTTTTATAGAGAATTTTATCGCCTCTGTGGTCTAGCGGTCCGGGTGTTGGACTTGACTGCATGAAACCAACAAATAGAAAATTGGAAAAGGGATTTTTCCAATTTTCTAACTACAAAATGTTGGTCGGGATTGGAAATGTGCCCGGTTGGCGATAGGCTTGATACCTATCACATTGTGGGACTTAGTGTCTTCGGCTAGTCGTGGGTGCCTTGATTGTACCTCTCCCTACCTCTTAGTTACTTAGAAAATTTTAGCACAGCACACAATAAAATATTTAAGCAGCTCAGTAAAATTGCAAAGAACCGACTTCAGTGTCGCCATTTCCGACCTAGTACTAACATTAAAAATCTATGATCCTAACTAACTCTTATATTGTTGTTCTCAATTAATATTAACCATTATAACAAATGTTGGTAAACTCCATAAATAAAATTGACTACTTCCTCTCCTAACTAGCTAGGGATGGAAATGGTGGTAGTGTACGGTAGATGGGATAAAAATATTTTTTCTTTAGAAATACTTATAATAAATAATGACGCTTGTAATAAGTATAAGTGCTTTGATTTAAATATTTAAATAAATATAAAAACACGAGCTACGCGCACGCGAACTTAGTTTCCGCGGTTTAGTTTGAATGGAAAAATAAGAATTTTGTTTTTAATAGTTTCCTCACAGTCAAATGGAAAAAAAATATCCAATGTTCTCCTGGTTTGAAGTAACCTCTCCATCAATTTTCAGCCGAATCAGTTCAGCCGTTCTTGAGTTATTACTTATAACGGTGTGTGTGACTAACACGTAGTACGAGTTTAAATTTAATTATTTAATTCAAATAAATTTCTGCACAGAGCATGGTAAAATATATTGGTGTGTTTAAAAAACTTTGTAAACACACATATTCCGTAAACAAATAAATTTCATTTTAATGAAAAATAACTTATTAATAACGTTTGTCCCCAGGTCCCCGTATCGTTAGTACGAAATGATGGCATAATATACGCGACGGGTCTTACATTTACCTACACGCCGGAGCCTGGGCCGCGGCCGGTGTGCGCCCCAGTTGATGACGTCATGCGTCCGGAGCAGACGGCCTGGCACCATGAACCCGCGCACCGCCTCCCCGACAATACCCTGCAATAGCCCATAGACTGCAGGCTGGAGGACAGTCTGCAGTGAAACTACTTTGGGACAGTGTTCGATGTACTGCGTTACGCCAGCATCAACGACATTACCTTTAAGCCAATCACCAAATGGAAGTTTAGTCTCGCACGAGTCGACGCTAGCGAGACTTCGTCCCTATTATACTGTTTGTGTGACATTAATTTGAAGTAGGGAATTATTCTAAAGGTAGGTGTAAATTGCTGGTAACGCATTGTGAGAAGTTTTTGTGACATTTGGTGTGTGTACCAAAGAGGTTATAGAATAGTGATGTTGAAGAATGGTAAATACATTAGATTTAGTATTCATAGTGCCTAAATATGTCAAGTGCCCCGGTTTGATTCAGAAACCATTTTTGGTTTATTTTTTTATGTATCTAGAAAGTTTTCATTATTAACTTTCAGCTTTTATATTCAATTTATTAAACGATATAACCTCTAAAATAACAAAGTTTTCTAACTTTCAATTCTAATGATTGAAGTCAATTAGGACTATTTTAATTGACTTCATAAAAAAAGTGAAGATACTTTGTTTCAGTTGACAAAAAATATTTTAATTTTAAAATGTACTGTAATTTACTCAGATGTATTCAGTACCCAGTACTAATCTGCAAAATATTAAAAAACACTTTACAAATTGAAATTCATCCGTCGTGAAATCCGTCAGATTTTTCCTTCATCTGCCAACTTTCACAGGCCTTTATCCAATGAATATGTACAAATTTTCTTAGTTAATTTGATCTCTTAATACTTGAATGTTAAAATGCGTACGGAAGTTGCTAAATATTAAACATGTGCTTCGGAGTATGCTGTCTACTGGCATACATGTCTGCCCATTTGCAATTTTATTTTATTCCAATATCTGCTTTACAAACACTGATATAAATACTAAAGTTGGTGTAAGTTGGTAAAATTCATTTAAAAAAGATAATAGTAAAATTAACATCTAAAAGTTCTATGTAAATTGAAGTCGGTTGAACTGACTTCAATTGTGTAAAGTTAATAAACTCTAAACATGAAGTACCTATTCAATGGAACTATTAATTCAAGAATAATGGTAATGCGTATTTTTTAATAAGGCAACATAATGTTACTAAAATGTTTTGCTATTTCGTATGATTTATTTATTGAATCGTTTGAATTTTTGCAAAAAAAAATTGCAAAAATGTATTTAAGCTTATATCAATAATCTTATCCCTGATATTAGGTAATTACATCGATTATTACTAAAAAATATAAACATTAATACGTACAGGACAGACGCTTTAAACTCCCTAATCAGGTAAAGGCAAAACGGAGCCTATTCTGTTTCTTGTGATTAAAAAAGTTTCGTTTATTCGTTCGAATAATACTTCGATTATTTTTGGGCACATTTTGATCTTAAATTATATGAAAAAAACCGAAAAATATATACGTAATGCAAAAAATAACATTTTTTTATTTTTTTTTAAATCAAAGTACTTGGACGGTTGTATTTGGCACAGCCCAATTTTATAAAATTGATTTGGAATTTAGAATGAGTGTATATTGTATAGAAACATATTGTGTTTACAATGACGTATATTCTTATATAATATATCATTGTAAATACATTTATTTAATAAAAAAAATCACTATCATGCGTTCACACACAATATGTTTTCTTAATAATTGAAACCTGTGATCAAACTAAAAAGAGATTAAAATGAATTGCCTATAGTTTAAACATAATAACATAATAATTAAGACTATTATAAACTATTGGGCAATCTTTAGTACCTATGTAATAACTAAATCTAAAGAAAATAAATTATGTATGACAGAAAAACGGGAATCATGTTTTGTTTCCTGGGGGCCAAATAGCTGTATAACCATGACGAGTCAGTTTTTTGTGTATTTGTAAGTTTTGTGTGTTTTTCGAAAATGTGCACTCCTCTTTATTTTAGTTTACATCGGTGTTAATTTTTTTTGCGCACCCACTAAACTAATTTTAAGTTATCGCTATCATCTTTCAACGTTAGTAAAAGAAAGAGACAAAATACTTTTAGTGTTGTCAGATTCGTCTATAAACGTCAATTCTGCAAACGTTTAATGTATCACTCGGAAAAAGTTGTTTAAAAACATTGCGATTTGATAAGTTCGGACTAATCTGACGTGTCTAAACTCTTCCATCTCTTTTGTTTTTGTTTAATTTGAAAAAGATAGCAAGCATCTAAAATAAGTTTAGTTTGTGAACAGCAGAATCACCACCATTATCTCTAACAGAGACAATGCATTAGAGTTTTGTACTCTATATTTAAAATATGACCTAGACTTGTCTCAAAAAACAACTAAAAAAAGGTCGAAAATTGCCAAATTACAAAAAAAATAGAGCTGAAAACAACGACTGTTCTTTATAATCATAATTAAGTTCCTTGTATTAAAATGGCAATTTTTGACTTTTTTCAAAAAAAAATTATTTAATATTTGATAGAAATGTGAACAAACCCTAAGCAAAAACATACGCTTTTTAGTTTTTAATTTTATTGTATGTATGTACATTACAGAACAATGTAGATCCATAGGCTTAGCTTATATATTCCACTACGAGTAAGATTTCCTAATTTTAATAAATTTAAATCTTTATTTATTACGTCGAAATTTTTCAATTGGTTTATTTCATATAAATTTGTGTGATCTCGAACATTCCACGAGGGAAGTGTAATAAGTACAAAAAATATAAATATTTTTGTAAAAGAATCAATTTATGATTTATTGGTATCTGTAACTACAGTATTACGAGGAAATTAGCTATACATAACGCGATCTACCGTTATCATATAAATTGATATTTTCACAAATTTTTAAAATGAAAAAAACTCACTGTCAGATTTTATACGTGACACGTAAGCTAGAAATGAGTGATTTTTTCGTAAAAATTTGTAAAAAATTATACCAAGTGCTAAAATTAAAATATCGTGATATATAAATCAGACATTTTTATCGTTTTACATTGTATTTGAAAACTCATGTTGGAGAATCGATTGTTAAACACATCTATTATGAAAATCGATTATATGTGATAATATATAGCAGTCATTCAAAAACATGGATATTTTAATAAAATTTCAGTAAAAATTTTACCTGTTTTTTATTTTTTAATGTGTGTTAGTTAATACTACTTGTTCGAGCTTGTCCACAATTATTATGGAAATTAAACTAGATATCTGCTCCCAATTGCTGTAATAAAACTATTGAGACTAACAAACATTTTCTCAAGAAAATCGCTGGTCTGGTCATGTGGAAAGAATGACAGATGAAAGATTGACATAGCAGATAAAATGTGAATGTGGATGGATGTAGGTACCCGGGGAGACCAAGGTTGACATTCCACGATCAGATCACCCGGATATTATCCGGGAGTGGTGTCAAGAGTCCCCGAAATCGGCGTGTTTGTATGAAAAGGGTATTGAACGTGAAGGAAGCCAGACAGGTTTGTCAGGATCGTGAGGTTTTGAATCTTACTACTTTTATTCAGTGTTTTTAACAGTGAATGTGTGTTTTATATTCGCCAGATAGCAAGCATAAGAAGGGTCTTTTGTGGAAGCTTATTATATGTAACCTCTTTACTATAAATCTATACAGAACCTATTCCCTCTTCCTTTAAATACTCATACTCAAAAAGCCAAGATAGAGACTTCCAATTCTTTGCAGAAAAAATAAACGAACGGGCAAATATTTGTGTAGTAGCGAATAAAAACCAACTAAATTTAAAAGCCTGCGGTACGCCTGAAATCCTTTGTTTTTAGTAAACCTTTTTTTTTAATAGCTTGACTACAGAATCACAGCTCGGTCTTGATCATTTTCTGTGGGTAGGGCTTTTGAATCTTACTAATATTTTAACAGTGAACCTGTGATTTTAAATTCGCCAGATAACAAGCGTACTTAAATGAAGTGGAAGCTTATAATAATGTAACCTAACCACTATATCTATATGGAACCTATTCACTTTTCCTTGAAATACTCTAAAAGCTGAGATAGAAAGTTTCAGTTCTTTGTAGAACGGTAACGGGCAAATATTTGTGTAGTGGAGAATATAAACCAATTAAAGGGGTTTGAACATTTGTGGCTTGTCAACCACAATTGTGTGTTTTTTTTAAATGGCGGCGCACATTAATTCCTACAGATATGGATACATAATTGTACAAACAAAAAAGTATTAGGGTCAACATATCCTAAAGCGTCAAATTACAGAGCTATATTTGTGGGAATTGTAAGCCGCCATTTTGTGTTTTTATCAATGTCTAGGCACTAAGCCAGGCTTCATACCAAAAAGTTCAACCCCCTTTAATAGCCTGCGGTACGATTTGCTTTCAATAAAGCTTTCTTTAAATACCTTGACCACTGAATCACTGCCCGGTCTTGAAACTTCATGCTCTCGAGCGTAACGAAGAAGCGAAGAAAGATTTGACCACCCAATTGGCGGAGAGGTTAACGTACACACCTAACTACTGACCAACCGCAAGGCTCGGATTCGACAGCGGGGGCAGGCATTTGTTTGATGAATACTGATATCTGTATTCATGAGTTTTTGTTATATTAATCCCAGTATTCAAGTATTTTTGTGTACCAACCAACCCTGTATCTACCTATATCACAAGCATTTTTTAATACTTCTTAGATTACCTACTATTATCTTTAGTAATATTTATCTTAACTGGATAGACGAGGTTACTTTTAATCGTAATTGCGATAATATTTTATAGACAACTGCAGCTCCAACACTGAAGTTTTTCTGTGTCTACGGTAATTCGAAAACCAGAATAGAGTCATAAATTTTAATTTCTTAGTGTTCTACCATGCTGGTTATGCATCACTTAGCAATAATGCTATTCAGACCCGTTTCTTATTTATGCGCCAATCAGAATGCTCATTTTTTTGTGGACAATTCACACAAATTGAATCTAACCCCAAAGTAAGCAAATTATATGCTTGTGTTATTGGTGTTGGCTCAACGATTCTAATACATAGAAATACTTAATAGATACCAGAATAAATTTAATCTTTGTCGTCAGTAACAATCGATGTTTGTTATAGTGTCGACAAAATTTTGCCCATACGCACATTATCTTACTTAAGAGACTTAAAAGTAAGTATTCCTGTGCCATATTATTTGTGCGCATTTTAGTGTTACTGGCAACCGAGATGCTTAGAACTCGTATACCAACTTAAGAATACTTTTAAAAAAGAATGCAATAGATATAAGGGAGCAGGAACAAATGAATCGAAGTCCAGACCTCTACCACTTGGAAGTATTGGCATAAGAAGCTGTTGTTTGCTTCTTTTTTGTTAGAAATCTGCAACGGCTTTGTACATTCATAACTTGTTGAATTAATTTTTCTGCCAATATAGGCCATTTTCCTATTTTACAGTGTCATATGTAAGTATTTTATCATAAAAAAATATTAAAATCAGTTCAATAGTTGTATCGATTAGGAAACCAATCTTTAAAAAATATAACTACCTAACCGGTATTCAAAGTATAAGTCAAAAATTATGAAGGAATTATTGTTTTGACTGTTCAAGACAACTGGTATCTCATAGGTCCTATATCTAGACAGGGACGAATTTTGGGTACGGCGAGGTTGGGCAACCGCCCTGGGCACCAAGATGTAAAGGGGCGTCAGATCCTGTATGCTATATATTATTTACCTTTTAGTATGGTTTTGAACAGCAGGTGGGGGGCGACGTATAAATTACGCCCGGGCGCTGCTATTACTAAAACCGCTACTCTATCTAAACACTATTATATGGTAACTGGTGCCTTACACTCTAGTGGCGTTTTATGTGAAAAGTCAGCGAACACNNNNTCACCTGGTGGTAAGATACATACGTGGCCTAAAGACACCATAGATGTTACAGTGCGCTGTCTTGAGGCTGGATTGGAAGGCCTATGGTGCAAGTCTACCAGCTACCCAAACCTCCCGGCTTGAACACGACAGAGTCATTACGGCA
>NJDD01005721.1:87082-104139 GCA_002245505.1 Calephelis nemesis
GCATAACATCCTTTCTCGGGCCAGTAGCTTCACAGCACTCTAGCACCTGCAGTCTTGTTGGTAATGATCAGTTTAAACCCGTACTCGCCTCATCCAAACTGCCTGACATAGGAGCAGGTGCCCTATTCTACTCCGCAGACCCGGGCCAACACGTTGAAAAATATTACAAAAAGGATCCTTTTTTACATGCTTACAAAAAGCAAGAAGGTTACAAGACTATAGATAAGTGACCGTCAATGTGATGTGAGCTTCGTTCATTTTGATATGAATTGTAATGTTGAAAACAAAAATAATAAAGATTTGATAAAACAAAAGCCGCCTGAGTTTCTACTCTTCGGTCTTTCACTCTCTTCTTCTCAGTGTATGGCTGCGATTCCGTTCTGGTGATAGTATTTACCTAAAAACTTAGGCAGGTATATAAACAAATCGACGCGCTCAAATACTACTTCTATGATCCACATGGATAAAGTTTTTTCTGTCTCTGAATACTAGTATGTTTAGGTATAATCATGTCTCCAGAACCACTTTGTTCTCGGCCGTGCCCAGTTGGTTCGAAGCATGGTCTTGCAGTCTCTCTTTATGTACAATCTCATAGGTATTTATATATTTATAGGTGTTCCTATACGAAAATGTATTTGTATGTTTGTATGCCATATTGTGTTCGTAATTTAGGTACATTAAATCTCAACGAGTTTTAGTGACCTAGGTATGTAGTATTGTACCTAGTTTAGGATATATAGCGTAGATCGCCCTCCATCAGTAGGTAAGTATTGAATTGAGTAATATAAAATAATTAGGCGCAATAAAACTACGAAAACCGACTGAAACCATTTCATTGGGTAGGTACAACGTCGCGATTTGATCATTCTTTTTTCAAAATCATGACATATTTTTAAAAAAGAGCTATCAAAATTGGTTAGCTGTTGGCCAACTAATCGTGTAACAAACGTACAAAAGGAATAGTCATCATACTGTACCATACAGTCGAAATGAGAACCTCCTAATTTAGAGTCGGTTTATATGTATATTAGCATAAATTCGAACCCACAGAAATTATAAATTTAAGCAAAAAATGTGTCCACAATATTTTAAGGTTGGTATATATAGATACGAGTAGCTGTAACCAAAATTATCTCCGATCGCTGTACTAATGCAGCGTTTATGAAGAAATTTAGACACTAGATTAGTAATTTTTTTTACGTATCGTATCGTATATAACACGAACATTCGCGCTAGCGCCCTGCGCCGTCTAACGAATTTTGATCCGGTCACGTGTCCTGACTGCGAGCTTAGAAGATTTAACCCATACCAAAAAAAGTGCGCAACGCCGCTAAAGAAGTTTTCACTTCAAAAAAAAGTCCAGCTCTTTGACAATTTTACATTTTATAAAATTGTAATATTCTTCACTGACAAGTATGTAAGTACATATATTTACATAAACTTGTAATAGAGCTTTATAACCTTAAAACAATGAATACTAAAAACAAGTTAATTTATAAATATGTATCATATATTATATTTAATTATACATTTATAATTATAACTAAAAACCATTCTCACGGTAGAAAAACAAATATAATAGAGTAATATCTTATATGAGGAGGGTCAAGTGTAATTAGCTGATTATGAATCAGAGTTGATCGAGGAATCAGTGCTGTGGGAACGTCTTCAAAATATCTTCACATGGCCATAACAAGTCCTCCCCTGCTAACCGTTCCGCACTGCTGGGGTTGACCTCAGATAATCATCGCAAAGTTATCGTCAGACGTCACACGCCATTGTTCGTACAGATTCAATATCACGTAAATCCAAATGATTCTGTCAAATGTCATATTCGAATATTTTCAATTGAAAATGATTTCATATTTTTTTTAATTTTATTTGCTTATCACCATTAACGCAGTAGGTATTTCACAATCTAGTCCTATTCATTGTGCTGCCTGACTTCCTGTTAATAAAAAATAAAAATAAAATAATGAAAAATAAAAAAAAAGATCAAGTAGTTACAGGGCTACCATGAGCTATTACAGCAGTATTAGGTATTTCTGTGTTGCTAAAATGTCCACCTATAAAAACACTTTTATAGTAAGACGTCATAAGGTTGCTTTTGTCTGATGACAATTAGTTAGTATTAATAAAATGATATTGTTTTAATAGCTTATGGTAGAGGAGTTTTGGCGTCATCGAGAGAAAAGATGGTCGAAGTTCTTTCATAATTATTAAATTTCGTGTTAATATTGAGTGAAATTAGTTAATTTTGGTGGCATTTTGTACAATTTTCTTCAGAGAATGTGCACAAAGGAAATAATCATTAAGAAATTAGCGTATCGTGTATTTCCTCGTTGCCGCCAATACTACCTGAGCTTGTGTAAAGAGGCCACCGCTTTACCCAAGAGCCTGACATCAGACATGACTTACTGACGACGTATGACTAATGACTAATTATAATTGATTAAAATTAATATTAAGTTTGATGCTTTCTTCTTGACTAATGGGAAAATACTAACGTGAAGGCCAAAACTTAAAAAAAAGAAAGAAAGAAGCTTATGGTAACCCCCCAGGCCAATAAAAAATATTGATCTGAGACTAGATAATACGATTGTGGTTTGTGGAGTATCTATTATTTTTAAGTACTTAATAGCCAATAATATTGAAATTTGATACAATGCGGTGGTTAGTTAGTGGGACATGTTTAATTTTATTTTCAAATTCACTTGGGTTTTCTTTTTTTTTGTAGTGTTGTATGTTAAACGCCCTTTACCTACTTTATGTGTAAGTTTCTTACGTTCATAATTACATAGTACAAAACAAAATCTTTTCCTCAGTCCCTATGTCCCTTTGTTAACTTAAAACTACGCAACGGATTTTGATGCGGTTTTTTTAATAAATGAAGTGATCAAGTAGGAATTTATTTGTATATTTCATAGCCGTGCGAAGCCGGGGTGGGCCGCTAGTTCGCTATAATGGTTGCCTGACAGAGTTCGCTTTGATTAAAATTATTACAGGCTTATATGCATTACAGTCAGTCAGTATCTTCATGCCCTAATCCCCAAACAGGTAGGCAGAGGTACAACCAGGGCGCCCACGACTAGCCGAAGACACTAAGTTCCACGATGTGGCAAGCCTATCGCCGACTGCGTACATATCCAATCCCGGGCAACGTTATTTTTGTTAGGAAATTGAAAATATACATATAATATAAATATATTATCTATTTTTTTGTTGTCCGACCCGGGGATCAAACCCAGGACCTCAAAAAGTTAAGTCCGACGCCGGACCGCTTGACCACATATGCGATTGATAATATCATCATCATCATTTCAGCCATAGGACGTCCACTGCTGAACATAGGCCTCCCCCATTGACTTCCACTTCGGCCGGATGGAAGCGGCCTGCATCCAACGAGACCCCGCGACCCTCATAAGGTCGTCTGAAGGTGTGTGAATAATATCAGAGATTAGATATGGTCTTTGATACTTTATGATATTGCTGATAAGACTTAGTACCTACTTATATTTACTAGTAGGTATTTTACTATTTGCAAAGTGCACAATGAAATGTTCAATCAAATATAATCCAATATCCAAATATAAACCATCTCAAGCAATACACCAGTCACCAGAGCTTTTTAAATCGAACTTGCTGTTTAAAATTCACTTGTTTGATTTCAAACTTATGCCCATCCTGTCTCTTCTGTCGTAGGTACAATCTATTTTATTTTATATAAAAAAGTATCTTCACGCCCATATTACCGAAAAGATAGGCAGACGCACAACCAAGGCACCCACGTCTAGCCGAAAACACCTTAGAATCCTACAATGTGATAGATGGCAAGCCTATCGCCAACCTAACACATGTACAATCTCAAACATTTTTTTTTATTTGTTGCCTTACCCTGGATCCGAACCGGGGACCTCAAGAAGTCAAGTCCAACGCTGGACCGCTAGACTACAGAGGTGTATTTGTTATATAAATCCTTATTTACTTTATAAATGTTACAAATGCGAAAGTGAAACATATTGTGTACCTGGATGGTAGAGTGCTCAATCGGATTGGTACCAACGCCTTACATAGTCATACTGCTTTATAGTCCACTAGTGCTGTAGATTGACACTGTCATATTGCGTGTCCTTTCTACCCTAGCAGGTCGACTACTACAATTGGTGGAAGTGGTTTTCATGTGTAAATCCAGTGGTAAAATCTAGAACTATAAATATCATTTATGAAAATATGGTATGGGTTTGCCACCTTTCACATCTTCGGCTAGTCGTGGTGACCTGCATGTACATCCGTCCACTGTTCGGGGATACGGGCGTGAAGATACTTTTTTATAGTGTCTATAGCTCCCTTACCATCTTAAGAGCATCATAATAAGACTTAGTGAATTATTTTTATATAAAAAGGAGCTAGTTGTTTGTCAACTATTTTTTCCAAAGATTTGGATAAAAAATTAAAAAGACTTACCTATAGAACGATAACGCAAGTAAGAAGAGGGTAAAGGTACCTTTACCCAAAAAAGAAAGGCCCTCTTGCTTATCTTCAGGAGCACCTTTCCAAACATTGACAAATAGAGAACTTAAAAGAGAATTCCGTAGGTCCGCTAAGGACTACTCTACTCTGCCAGGCAGCTTGTAAGAGGCGAACACAGGTTAAAATGTGTGTCAGTACCAGCTAGACTACTAAACACTTATCTTTTAGGTATAGTACTTATCTATGTTTATGTTAAATCTGGTGTCGATATTTTCACAATTGAAGTAGACAGAAAGCAAAAGCTTTCAAAAAGGGTTAACTTTTTGATTTTTTTCTATTGAGCAAAGTGAAATGAATCGTGTTTTGGAAACACTAGTCTAGTAAAGCATATTCATGTTAATCTTGTGTATTTTTGTCAGCAAGATCCATGATTGCTTTGTATGAAAAAAACAGTAAACTGCTGACGTATTTTAGCGTATATGGCCCCTTAAGAATAAGGAATTAGCATGATTATGCTACGACCAATGCTAGGTAATCTACAGCACTAGACGTAATGGATACGACGACTGTTTGGACATCACCTTCATCTACAGAATTCAGATCAAATGGCTACATTCCAAGTGGGAAAGTATATCTAAGACCTTTGTTTTAACGTCATTTTCATAATAATTGGGCTCAGAAAATGTAAAATTTAACCTATCAAAGTCGATGATGTTAAATGAGACGTCAGTACGATATTTGACCACTCCCAGGGATTTAAGGAACCTTCAAAGTCCAAACTTTCGTAAAGTTTGCCTTCTCTACAGACTTGTGTATGTTATGACGTCTTTGCGCATCTCTTATCATCATATTGCAAATGGTTTCTTATCAATTTATAACTCGAAATATAAGCTTCCCTTTTTTCCACCCTTAGCCTAGCTTTACTCCGATTTTTCTTATTAATTAATTGTTTTAACTCGTCAGTTATCCAAGGCGCAGGCAGATCTCTAAGTGTCGCTGGAATAGAATATAATGTAAAAACCCCTCACATAGATGTCTTCATGCCAAGTCCCTTGCGGAATAAGCATAGAGTGCTATATGTATATCAAACACCCACATTCGTATTGTCTAACAGTGTTGTCAATACGTCATTCTTTCCACATTAGGTACCTAAGCCAACAGAACATGGGATTTCTCATTTTTAGAACTACATTTCTCTCTTTTTTATGTAGGTAGGTCTCATGGCTTCCTAAATTGGTTATAGAAATGTTTTATACCGCTAAACGATATGAACGCCTCTGTGATGTAGCGGTCAGTTGTTGCACATGACTTCATGAAGTCCCGAGTTCGACCCCTGGATCGGCCAAGAAAGAGAAAATGTGGTAAGTAATTCAATTTTTTAATAAAAACTACGGTGCCCGGTATGGGATAATCGCCCGGTTGGCGACAATAGGTTTGCTACTAATCACATTGTGGGACTTAGTGTCTAGCTATTCGTGGATGCCCTGATTGTACAAGGTAGTACACTACCTACCTCTTTGAAGATATGGGTGTGATGATAGTTACATGATAAAATTTGTGACAGCATAACATTTGTTCATATTTTTAAATGAAGAAACACTTGTACTGTTTTACGTATCATTTATACTTTATTATTTTATAAACAGCCCACCGGTTTCGCTTATGACAGCATCATCAGGGCTAGAACTTAAATTACTGAACAATATTTTTGAATAATAAACATAATTTTATTTCATAGTGGGTAGATACAAAAACTTTAATGCATAATACAATGGAGTTGCAAGCTATTGATTTTTTCCCCACTGAATTGAGAAATTAATACAATTGGAGAAAACAATAATAAATAACATGTTAATTACCTCAATTTCATTAATTAATTACTAAATTAAATTTGATGTTTAAACATATGTAAAACTTAATTATTTATGCTTAAGTCAGTTGAATAAAAGAAAAATAAAAGAAAAAATAATAAGTGCCCATGTCAAAATTAAAAAAGTAATATTAAATTAAATGTAAATATCAAAATAATAAATAAGTAACTAATCATATAATTAATTATTAAAAGTTAAATTATTTAAATTAAAATTATATAATTACATAGGAAAAATATCCAATATGAAATTAAATTAAAATAAACCTTAAAGGATATGTCAATATAAAATAAGCAGTGAGCAGTCAATAAAGCAATAATAATAATAATAATACAACTGAAACGTTATTAATTGAATTTAAGACAAAAAAATGGATTACTTATTAGATTATAATAAATTACTAGAAAATATTTAATAGGGGGATGTGTTCAATTCTATTTGTCATTTCTATTGGTCATTTAACAATTGTGGATTGTTTTTTCTTTTATTAATTTCTAAGGCTTCCAAAGCATTTAGCCTTCTACCTTTATTACAATAATGAAGGATCGATTTTTTTTTATAGGATTAAATGCATGACCTTCATCCCTCAGATGTTTGCCAAATGTACACTCCCCTTTACCAGTACGCCAATTTCTTATGTGTTCTTTTAATCGTACTGAAATAGTCCTCTCAGTCTGTCCAATATACTCTGCTTTACAAGCCTCATATTCCAACCTATAGACACCAATACGCACCATTTTTGATGTTCTTGTTTTGTTATTGAAGAGAAGGTGTTTTAAAGATCCAGACGTGTAAAATACCGGTTGGCAATCTTTGATTATCCTGGCTGATTTATAGGATATCTTACCCAGAAAAGGTAGTCTGGCATAATTTAAGTTCTAGCCCTGATGATGCTGTCATAAGCGAAACCGGTAGGCTATTTATAAAATAAAGTATGAGTGATACGTAAAACAGTACAAGTGTTTCTTCTGTTATATGAATATTTGGAAGTTTTACCAAGCGCCGACGATGGAAAATATCAAATATAAAATTTCTTAGTTCAGCTAGTACCATAATAAATCCAGAAAGAATGAAGAAATATTTAGCACATAATTGCATGTCTTCCTGAGAAATATCTCCACTAACTTCTACCATAAACCAAACCTGCGGGACAATTCCGTATCTTTTTAATGATGATTACTGAATAAAGTGTACATCAAATAGCTGTCAAATGACGTGTTTAGAATTTGCTATCTCTATTATATTTCTACTGGTCACAGGAGACAGCAAATATAAAACACGTCATTTGACAGCTATTTGATGTACAATTTGTTCAGTGATCATAACTAAAAAGGTACAGAATCAGCCTCCTGAGCCTCGTATATTTTTTTATTTTTTTTAGCACTTGCCCTGTGCGTGGGATTAATTTTTATAAATTTTAAAGAAAGAAAAAATTTCGAACCAGACAGAATTTGAACCTATAACCTGTAAAAGGATTCAAGTCCCAAGCAATTGCAACTGCAATCGCCACGGGACTTGAATCCTCAGTAGCTCAATTGGTTAGAGCATTCGTCGGCTTGAGACGAAAGGTTACAGGTTCAAATCCTGTCAGGTGCGAAATTTTTCCTTTCTTTAAAATTTATAAAAATTTATCTTACGCACAGGGCAAGTGCTAAAAAAAATAAAAATACGATGCAAGAAACGAAAGTTATGGCCATTCAAAAATGTGAATTTCATCTGTAATGATGAACTCATTTGATGGGTAATCAAAATTGTGTATCTATAGGACATAACTACCCGCGTTAACGGGTTAGAAAGGAATTAAAAATTTCGCCACGGGACTTGATTCCTCAGTAGCTCAATTGGTTAGAGCATTCGTCGGCTTGAGACGAAAGGTTACAGGTTCAAATCCTGTCTGGGGCGAAATTTTTCTTTCTCCTGAGCCTCGTCGATGGTCGGCATTATTATGATACCATTGTGGTCAATGGTCAATGAAAGTGCATCTACTTAGTGGTAACGATATTTAAATGTTTTATCAGCTATAAATGTCCATTATTATTACTCGTCTAAAAATATGCCGCTTCTGGTTAAGTATAATGTCTATCTCCATCACAGAGATCCGCTTTCATAGCTACTAAGCATAATAAGTTTATTAAAGTTTATAATAACTATATTGTTATTGTAATACGTTCTATAATTGATATGTATTTCATTAAAACCATTAAAAAACTAAAGCAGGATGTGGAAATTCCAATTATGATGCAGTTTTTGCACGATTGAAAGTTCCGTTTGTATTCTCATTGACAATAACTTCCTACGTCATTAATAAGGCGTCATTCATTGCGTGGGTAGTCGGTTTGATTAACTGTAAGACAACTTTATTGCATCACCTTAATTAAAAGACTCGTTGATATAGAAGAAATAAGTTATTAGTCTCTCAATCGACTAACTATTTTACTTATTTAATTTTCATATTTATTAAACGTTGTCCGGGATTGGTTATGTGCCCGGTTGGCGATAGGATTGCTACGTGTCACACTGTGGGACTTAGTGTCTTTGGCTAGTCGTGGGTGCCTTGGTTGTGCCTCTGCCTACAACTTCTGAGATATGGGCGTTAAGATACTTATACAAAAATTAGGTTTTTTTCCGATTTCCCTGAGATCCCTTCTTCCTTCGGGGATATGGTTGTGCATCTTCACACTTTTTTACTTCAAATTAATTAGTTCTAAATTAAATTTGATGAAAAATACTTTGATAATCCTTAATTTATTTGAAAACTATAGTCCAGTATGTAGAGGCAAAATTCGGCTCTGCATAATTTTGCTGAAAAGAATGTACCTATTTTCATTAAAAAATTGGATTAACATTTTCAGAGGCTATTTTACAAAGTTAACTCCATGCTTTTTTCTTTGGAATGACGCCGTGCCTTCTAGTGGGTGTTTTTTATTAAGGTAAAGTGCGGCAATAGTTAGATTGACTAATTTAAAGAAAACTCCTAAAATAATTTTAGGTAGTCAAAAATAAAATTTTCTGAAACATTACATTTCAATAAGATAAAAAAAGGAAAACATATTTTTTAAGTAGGCATAAGGTTTTTGTTAACTTCAATGGATGAAAAAGTTATCACATGTATCTAAAAAGTGAATAAAAATAATAAGTTACAAACTCACATACAAGCAGAAAAAAAATTCTCGAAGCGTACCATCAGTCTCTCTCTTATTAATGTCGTACATAGGACTGGAAGTGAGATGGCACTATAGTAGACAGATACTACTCTCCATAGAGATGCGCAATACTCCGAACTGCAATAAGTAATTCATCTACGTATATAAAAATTCACCTGGGTGTAGAATCGCCTCTGTAGTGAAGCGGTCCGGCGTCGGACTTGACTTATTGAGGTCCTAGGTCCCGACCCGAAAAAAATTAGAAAATGTTTTTAATTTTCTAATTTTCTAAAAAAAGTAACGTTGTCCGGGATCGGATACGTGCCAGGTTGTCAATTATAGAGATAGGCTTGTCAGACTTAGTGTCTTCGGCTAGTCGTGGGTGCCCTGGTTGTGTCAATGCCTACCCCTTCGGGGATATAGTCGTAACAATACTTGTATAAAAATAAAGATGTTTCTTTGATTTCCCTGAGATCCCTTTATCCAAACTTCGTCGCAATAAAAACCTTGGAAGCACGATCTATTACATAAAAAAAGATTCGTTAAAGTCAGTTCAGAATTGACGGTAAAATCAATTGACATGTATAAAAAATATAGTAGTCAAAAATATATCTGACCTCCTCCTTTTTTTCAATTCAAATTAAAAATAAGGAGCAGGGGCGGTATTTTTCAATTTTTTTTCACATATATAAAGTTAAAGATCCGGGACTGATGTCAGGCCAATTGTGCAACCTACGGACTACCCCTGGATATGAATATGACTGAGTCGCAATAGCGAATTTTGGTCTATCCAACTCGGCGGACCTCGCCAAACACAAGGATAAATATAAAATACCATACACACAACCTAAGACAATATAAACTTATTAAACCATGTTTAACAAAACATAAAAATTGTAGATACAAAGGCAAGTCTTAAATCTTCACGCCCTTATCCCCAAATAGGTAGGCAGAGACACAACAAGTCTCACAAGGTGATAGTTGGCAAGCCTATTGCCAACCGGGCTCATATCAAACCAATCACGAGCATTTTTTTTAGAAAATTGGAAAAAACAAATTTTTTTGTTGACCGACCCGGAAATTAAACCCGGGACCTCATGCAGTCAAGTCCAACCGTTAGACCATAGAGGCGACATTACATACATACAATAAGCTGAAGGCAAATATTCGACCTCGGGACCTTACGTAGTCAACACCGGTCCACTATCAGTTTCACAGAGGCCATTACATTTATTCCGAGATTTACGAAACATACTTAATCTTTAACTAAAATGCTTCTAGAAATATCCTAAACCAGGATTAAGAATGAACGAAATAACAAAGAGTAATTTCCTTTTTTATTTGTTAAAGAACCTAATGATAGCCTGCAGAGTGGCGTCATCGTTTCTTCGAACGTCATCGATTATATGCTAAAGCTGTAATTATGAAACGGATGTCGGATATAGCAGCCTTCTGCAGGTTGCTACGGAGTTTTTTTTTTTACTTACATGCCGTAATTGTGCTTGACATCTAAAGAAATAGAATAAAAACTTCATACAATGAACCACAATTTTCTAATTATTTCATATTCTGTTGTGTAGCTTTAATTTCGTTTGTATTAGTCCGATTTTCCACTGAAACTACTCAAGTCCTCGGGACTCGCCCGAATCGGTACCGTCACTTTATCTATTTTTGCCGCTATAAACTCAGTGTCTGCCGTTGACGTGTTCCTGTTCGGAGGATAAGGTAGCCGGTAAAATTACTTTTGCTCTAACTTTGGTAAAATTACTTTTGCCTAACATCCCGGCCTTAGGTTGCAACGCACCATTACCACCTTTGGTGTCTCTAGGCGACGTGAACTTTTCACCATCAAGAAATTCGTCTACTTGTTTGTCGTCCGTTTAAAAAAAAAACTCGCTAGGACTGCCACTGATGCAGGTAAGAGGTAGATTCGTTGTCATTTAAACATTGTTATTTAAAAAAATATGAATACCTATTCTTTCTTTCTTTAAGTTTTGGCCTTCGCGTTAGTATTTTGCCATTTGTCAAGAAGAAATTAGCATCAAATTTTATATCAATTTTAATAAATTATAATTAGTCATCAGTCATAAGTCGTCAGTAAGTCATGTCAGGGTCTTGGGTAAATCGGCATCCTCATTACACAAGCTCATGTAAGGAGATTTGGCGGCAACGAGGAAATACATGATACGCTAATTTCTTCATAATTATTTCATTTGTGCACTTTCACTGAACAAAATTGACAAATTTCACTCAATATCAACACGAAATTCAATAATTATAAAAAAACTTCGGCCATATTTTCTCTCGATGGCGCCAAAACCAAATACCTATTCGTTGAACAGTAACTTTACTTAACGCTGTCTAAAACTGGATTCTCAACCAATAAGATGCTGCCACGTCATAAAGCTTAGCATGTTATTGGTTGGATATCAATTTTAGACAGTGTTAAACAAGTGTCTAAAATTTTTTTGTAGTAAGGCGGTTATAGTGGTACTTTTAAATCCACTAAGTGGACGGTGTTCAAAGTAATGCTACGAGATAATATTATGAGTATGAACGACCATCGAAGTACCATAAAAGTGAGGGCGAATGAAATTCATCACGATTGGAAAGCTCAGGATAGAAGAGCCCGTTGGCCACTTGATTGTTTTGCGAGTGAGTACAGTCAGTATCTACTTTCGCCACGTCAGTAATAAGGTGGAAAACTCTGAAAATCTGCTCCTAGAGATATACAAAAGAAATTTTCTATTAAAAGACCGGAAAAGTAACTGGTCATTTACCTACACTAATTAAATGTAACGATTAAATCTGACTAGAGCTGTGAGAAAGTACAGTGTGCACAATTGAATCATTGTCTATGGTTTTTTACATTCGGTCTTGATATATGGAGGCACGATATGCAGAGTGTGGGAACACTCAGCGATGTTACTTTGCGGCATGACATCTACAGTCGTGAGAACTAATCATTTTTCAAAATTATATGCTTTGTCAGGGTAACTGTACATTTCTTTGCTTTTACACTTTTCTAATGCAGTTTTTAATACTTGTTCCACTTGTTTGCTGTGAAGATTGTTAGCCAGATGAGTCATATTTTGCAATTAAATTTGTAGAACTCAAACTTTTACCTGACTTAACTTTATGCCCCATCTATATATCGGCCCTGCGCTGGGCCAGTAAGATGGCTTGCGATGGTGAAACACACCTACACGTAACACGATGGTCACATTAATTTCCAGTCTTTGAATTATTAGACGCTGCGGCAGTCATCACGGTGAAGCGTGTCATCCAAGTTCAATGAAAAGAACTGGCGATGCAGCATCGTGTGTAATAGGCATTATACGAACCATTTCGAGCTACTTTTAAAGCCATTTCAACTCAATATTAATTTCTAGAATCCAGAATTTAAAAAAAACATATTTTAAATATTAATTTAAAACTTTGACTCATAAATTAAAAAACCAAGCCAACTTCCAGATAACCTAGAAATTTGATGTTTGGTACTAAGACATTAAGTTAATAATCCAATACTGAAAAACAAGAAAGTTAGTCACAACAAAGCTTAATAAGAAAGTAGGTGATGTAAAAGAAATGAACATCCAGAGAGAAAACAGTTACAAGAATATGAAATTCAAGCCTTAGATTAGACTTGGTTATAGTTTTATCATACAGGGCCATATTATATTTGTATAATTAGCTCATCTTTGTATTTCGTTCTCATACTTAGGTACAATTAGGAAATCCTACGTTCTTATAGGACAAATCTATACAGCTCGAACTGTGGAAAAGACCACGGTTATTACCCTTGCTTCTTCGGCAAAGAGAAGCTCATCAGGCACGTTAAAAAATAATTAAAACTTTTAAAAAATATAAAACTTGTTATATTATGTCTACCCAATATTCTAGACAATCCCTTACCACGGTCTCTCATTTTTCGTTAAAAAACGTAGCTACCTAACAATACAGGGACAACGTGTATATCGGACTTCTGGACTAGTACTAGTACTAGTAGCGGATTTATTCCAAGGCCCAACAGGCCTGGGCTAAAGCAGCTGCATGTTAAGAGCGTTAATGCCAATACTAACAACACAAAGAACCCTGAAAAAGTCATGAGTACAGTTTAACCCCCAATTCAGTAGTGGCTGGTACCAAAGAGTATATAAATACTACGTAATAAGAGGCGCGACTTCCATAGCTGCATAGCAAACCCGAATTTTGTATGAAGTTTACTGAAAGTGACACATGTCACTTGAGATAACATGGTGAAAAGTTATAACCCGAATAATTTGCAAGTAAGTCTAAAGGCATTTAAATATAAGGCAACTAGTGTCATATGCGAATAAAAAACATAGCAAACTTATTTTTTTATTTTTTTATATGAAAGTTGCGCCAAACTGGCTGGTACTCCAAGGCCCAACTAACTGAAGTTGCAAATCCACCACTAGTCCAGAATTCTAATTGTATAATTCATATTCATATCATTCATTGTAGTTGCGGATCTAACAATGACTAAGTAAGGGAAACGGACTTGCATAATTGCCTGATATTACGATAATGATCGTGACATCAAAATCACTTCCACTTCCTTATTAAGTCGGCTTAAAACCTTATCTTAATCTATATATATAAAAATGAAACCCATTTTTCTTGGTCACGGCATCACGCATGAATGGCTGGACCGATTTCACTAATTCTTTTTTTGTTGTATTTGTCATTATTAGGAGAAGGTCCTTACGGAAAAAAATATTAAGAAAATCTCTCAGAAATATTGAAAAATATACATTTAATTTTGCAGTTCAAATTGAATAGGTACTCATGCGTAAGATAGGTCAGCTATACAAAATAAAGTAGTTTCTACTATTCTTCTATCATTCTAACATTGCTACGCTAAGGCGGTACGAAGTTCGCCGGGTCAACTAGTACTATATAGACTTAAGTAAATCATAGTCATCGTTTTACTAGGTACGTACGTTTTATAGTTAACACACCCACCCAGGATGTTAATTAAATAAATGTCATTCTTTTTTTAAAAAAAAGTATCTTCACGCCCATATCCCCGAAGATTAGGAGAGGCACAACCAGAGCACATACAACTAGAAAAAGATACTTAGTCCCACAATGTGATAGATGGCAAGCCTATCGCCAACCGGGCACATGTCCAATCCCGAGTAACATTTTTTTATTAGAAAATTGGAATAACCCAATTTTCTTTTTCTGTATATAGATATTATATCAATAATATTATTTATAAATATTAATATTAATTAAATATTTACTAGTTGTTAGGAGTTGATATATTTACTGATTATAGTCCATTAATAAGGTCTTTCATACAAACTTTCAACCCCTATTTGATCCGCTTAGGAGTACAATTTCCAGAAACGCTTAGATATGTATCTACTAATTTTAAATAAGTAGCCCACACTAACTTACAAAACTTGAAAAATTTTAACTTAAAAAATGACGTTCTTCCATCCAAACTTTCAACCTCTATTTTACCCTCTTAGGGGTAGAATTTCCAAAATTTCGTGCTTAGTGGGTATCCAATAAATAGAGCGACCCTACTCACTAAGTTTCATTTTTTGCTAGGCAATGATTAATCAGTCAGGTTTTTTTTTTGCAATGGCTAAAACGTTCTAGGACTGAACTCCTTGAGAAGACTCCTCCTCCTTCCTTAAAATAGAAAATGTATATTTTCTTTTAAAAATTAACGTTACCCGGGTTTGGATATATGCCCTGTTGGCGATGGGCTTCCCCACCTATTAGGTACATAGTGGTATTTAGTGTCTTCGTCTAGTCGTAGGTGCCTTGGTTGTACCTCAGCCTTACTAGGACATGGGCGTAAAAATACATTTTTTTAAAATGTTTTTTCGCAGACACTTTAAAACGCAAATAAACTTCATAAAGTAGAGAGTGTTTATGATTTTACGAAAATGCCTTCTACTCGTAACTCTGCTCAAAAATCTCAACGTGGACATGTGTGTATGTTTTCAACGTAACATCGATCATTGAGCATAATACCTATGTAGTAACATTAAGTAGAACACTTTTACAACTTGGACCTTGATACAAGGGCCTAGTATTGAAAAAAAGCCAAATTTATGAATTTTTATGAAGTCGTTAGTCAAGAGGTAATCATACTACATGTCTAAATCCACCGAGTACCACGCAAACCACATGAATGGTAATAAGTTAATAGAAAAAACCTTTTAGTTCTTACAGACATTTAAATTTACAAAAAAATTTTTAGAATAATACCTATGTAATTATTTTTTCTAACTAATACAGTTAAATGCATTTTTTTTCCATACAATATCAGTAGGTAAAGTGATTAATATTATACATATCTAATTTTTCTTAATCCTTCAGAACCCCTCTCCATGTAAAGGAAGGCTCCTCCAAAATGAATCAGTCTTTTCTAGATTTTACAATCTGCAAAAACCAAGAAACGGCAACCTTGCTAGGAAAAAATGTAAGCAACAGAAAGTAAATATTCTATATGTACGTGATGTCAAAACTTTTTTACGAAACGGGTCTCGTTTCGTTTCTTTTTACGAAAATTGAGCGGACGCAGGAGCATCAAATTTGGCACACTTATAGTTTGTGTTTCAATTTTAAATTCAATAATAATGCTTATAAAGTACGTTAAATCAACAATTAAAACGTTACCCACACTACCATGCATTTGACACACACAAACAATTATATTGATGATAACGACAAAAGATCACAGATGACTAAAAAGTTTAGAAACAAAGTAATTGGTCTTGAGAAATGAAGATGGCGTTCTTATCAACAAAATATTAAAACTTATTATGTTCAAGGCAAACAAGCAGACGGATTTCCTAATGGTAAGAAATTAACGCCACCTAGAGTCACCAAAGGTGATACCTTGGCCATAACATACCATGCATTTCCGACCTGAGAGGTTTCCGGTTCCATAAGGTAAACTTATCCTCCGAACCGGAACACATCAATGGCAAGCGCTGACGTTCTGGCAGTAGGAATAGGTATTCCAATCCGGGCAAGTCACTGCAAAGCTCTACCACCTAGTCAGATGTCACGGTGAAGGAAAGCAGATGGTCTATTCTGCAAAGGAGCCCAGACCAACACAATGAAAAATTATAATGTTAGTTTTCTCTTCATTAATTCAAGGTGATAATTTGGTTAAGCATACTACAAACGTTCACAAAATATTTAATTCAGATTTAAAAAAAAAATTTTTAAAATCGGTTCAGTTTTTACAGGGAAATCGATTAACACACCTACATAAAAATTGTGGGGAGTAAAGCATAAACCTTTTTCTTTTTTTTAATTCGGTTAAAAGTACTTAGCCGTAGACAAAAGAAATTGCCAACCTGAAGCCTCTAGCAAAAGTCAGTTTATCAGCTACCTTATCCTCCTTGTCAGTTACCTTATCCTTAAAAGGAACATGTCAACGTCAAGCGTTGTCAACACAGCGACTCAGACCGCTACCGAGTCAGATATCACGGTGTTAGTAACAGTAAGTCTATGCTCGCATTTTACGAACTCCCTGGCAGGAACGCAGGTGGTTTATTCTGCAAAGGAGCCTGGA
>NJDD01005721.1:105812-119786 GCA_002245505.1 Calephelis nemesis
AAACTAATAGCTGACAAATCTTTAATCGCATGATTCAGTTGACATGACGGGCCATTTAACCAGTGGTCAGTCAAATTATACACTTTTACATGAAAAATCAGACACGAAATTGCTCTAAACACTCATATTCTTGATGTTAGATAAACGACTTCCTGCTACTTGTGACAATAGGGGCATCATTATTCTTTGCGATTCAAGAATAGATCAAGCAGTCGTGGGAGACTCTCACGTCTATATTGCGGATACATATTTTTTGTTTGTTCTTATTAACAGTTTTTGTAATAGCCCGCTTTTACCTTAATTGTCAGTGCGCTGCTACTTCAAAGTAAGTTTAAAAAGTTTAAAACCAACTCGGTCCGTTATTGCGAATAAATTAAATGCTTGTCCAAGCTCTTTTGATATCTTTATTTCACAAAGATTACAATAGAGATTTCTCCGTATTAAATGTCTGCAACTGTTTTAATATTTATGAGAAGGATGAATTAATTATGCATAGTTATTAAAGTGTTTATTTGTTCGTTGCAACTAAGCGATGTTTTGATATAACTTTTGTGATTTGAGATAAATAAGACACCATAAATTAACATGAAATACTGAGGTACTTTTTATGAAATAAACGGGCGTAGCCGAGGGCAACATCTAGCTTATAAACATTTTTTTATCTGATAAGATAGCGAAGAAGCTCTTCTAATGGTAAGAGATAACCGTGGCCAGGGCCGCAGTAAGGAGGTGTGCAACAAAACGAATACATTACTACGCAAGAGTGTGCAAGGCACTGCACGCGGGCAGCATATGGACAGCATGTCCAAGGAGAAGGCAAATCGAGCCACTTAACACTTAGCTTAAGCCACTCCATCTATAGCTCATAGAAATCGGCTTGGTGTTCAGTCTTGGCGTTGACATCGCTCTCTATTAATTGTCAAGACTAAAATGCTTAACTAACTAAAATAAATTAAACTTCGTCTGCAGCCAGCCAGTCACCAGGTGAGATCGCCAGCCTCAATTGGTTTCGCTTCAAATTCAATACAAGTATCCATAAATGTAAATTTTCATAAATTTTAAACAAACAAACCAATTACGTTGGTAGTTTTGGCCTATAGCTACACAGTTCTTTCTGTGTTAGAAACAAATAAAAATGAAACTGTTTTTTCTCTCTTTAAATTTTGTGAAATTTTATTCCAAATACGGGACAAGTATTTTCCCATGTTGGTCCGGGCTCCTTTGTAGAATAGAGCATCTGCCTTCCTGCCAGGCAGCGCGAACATAGGCTTACCGTCACTAACACCGTGACATCTGACTAGGTGGTAGAGTTTCGCAGCGACTCATCCGGATTGGTACCACCGCCTTATCTATTCTTGCCGCCATAACGTCATTACGTGTTTCGGTTTGGAAGGTAAGGCAGCCGGTAAACTTACTTTTGCTCGAGGCAGGACATTCCGGCCTCAGGTTGGCAACGCACCATTACCAATTTTGGTGTCTATATGCGACGTGAATTACTTACCATCAGGAAATCCGTCTGCTTGTTTGCCTTCCAAAGTACTAAAAAACAAGTACTAAAATTAAAATATTAGTAATTCTACTCTACATCAGGGTAGAACTGGCGAAATTAGGTTGTTAAATACCTGTTCGTTTTTGCATTGTGGATAAACATTGACAATTATTCCTCATTATATCGGAATTATAATATTAACAGTTTTTCTGAGGTAGAAATAATATTTTTTAAACTTATATATAAAAACGTTTATAATCAAATGTATTTATTAGTGTTTAAAAGTACAAGTTTTCTTTCTCAATTTATTAGGACCGCGAAAAAATCCTTTTAATATACTTGCAATTGTTAACATCTTAATGATGAAACCATAGACGTAATAAGGCTATATAATAGAAGAGAAATAAATTATTTACAAAGGTTCTGAGAATCGTCTCGTTAACGTAATATACGCCTTCAATTTTTCGGGTTAGAAGTAACAAACTGATAGCTTGACGATCTTTTGATAACCGCAAAGTTATCGTGACGGGGACACAGATTTCTGGAAGTCAGCTTTTAATTTGTGCTCAATTAAAGTAAAATCTTCTATGAATTATAACCTTCTATCTTTCGTATAAAAAAACGTTAATTTCTTAGCTATCGCATTAAACATGATCTGATAGACTAATTTTTCCCATTATTTTTGTTGTGTTTGTCATTTTCAGGAGAAGGTTCGTATGAAATAAGGGATATTCATAGTATTTCATAGTTTGGACTGGAGAACATCTGTCGGCTCGGCTATTAGATTTTATTTATAGTTCTGTGATTTCAATAGATTCAGTAGGTCTGGGTTTCTTGAATTTCGTCCTACTTTGAAATGGAAGGATCAAAAGGCATGTGTTCTTTACAAGGAAAAGTAAAATTAGTGGAAATTCTTCCTCGATCAGTGTGCCTAGTGTGAGTTTTTGAAATAATGTACTTCTTTCTTTCTTTCTTTAGGTTTTGGCTTTCACGTTAGTATTTAGCTATTAGTCAAGTAGAAATTTGCATCGAATTTTATATCAATTTCATTTAATTGTAATTAGTCATCAGTCATAAGTCGTCAGGAAGTCACGTCAGGCTCTTGGGTAAAGCGGTGGCTCATTACACAAGCGCTGTTATGAGATTTGGCGGCAACGAGGAAATACACGATACGCTAATTTCTTAATGATTATTTCATTTGTGCTCTTTCACTGAACAAAATTGTACAAAATGCCACCAAAATTGACTAATTTCACTCAATATTAACACGAAATTCAATAATTATGAAAAAACTTCGACCATCTTTTCTCTCGATGGCGCCAAAACCCAATCATTTACTTTACTATCGCATTTACGTTTAACGACCTTGATGTATGGAGTTATTGTTAGCGCCTCTAGCGGATAGCAAAGCAACTACATTATTCCATACATTTGGATCGTCCAAACGCAAACGCGGTAGTAAAGTAAATTTGTGCGAAACTCATACTCAGCTCACTGAACTATGACTTTATCTGCTTACTATTTTTTTTATGTCATTGGAAGGCAAACAAGCAGACGGATTTCCTTTTCACCATTACCACTTTTGGTGTCTATATGCGTCGTGAATTTCTTAACATCAGGAAATCCGTATGCTTGTTTGCCTTCCAAAGCACTAAAAAAACAAGTACTAAAATTAAAATATTAGTAATTCTACTCTACATCAGGGTAGAACTGGCGAAATCATAAAAAAAAATGTCGCTTCGCTTCAAAAGTCAAAAGTCCGAAGTGACTTAATCGAAATAAATAAATGTTATAATTTCGTTTAGATTTTTTCTTTTTTCATCTTAATAAAAATACTACTAAATAGCCTCTGTTAAACGACTGTATCTCAGTGGCGGCATAATCGGTATTGAACACGGGTGACCTAACAGCTAACGGCGGCCCTGACCGTGGCCTATAGTAGCCGAGGGTTTAGGCGATTTGTGCAAGGCTGCACTGCCTTCAGGACCGGAAGTTATCACTGTCATAAAGGCGTCAGGAATAAGTAAGGCGGTGGATTCTACCCGAAAAAGTGAATAATATTAATTTGATTAATGTGAATTGTTTTTGCAAGAATGAAAAAATTGTTGACTTGGACATAAATAAAGGGACTCTTGATTATCCGCGGGCGTACAAATAATATTAATTTAATTAATGTAGGAATTGTTTTTTTACGTGATAGTTCAGCAAACAAGTACATGGGTATCACAAAGGCAAGACAATCGTAGCCTATAGACACCAGATATGTTACAGTTGCGTCGCCGTCCTGTAGCAGGGATGTTAGAGCTATTATGCAAGTCTACCGGTTACGTACCCTGCGGACCGAAATACAACAGAGTCATTATGGCGGCAGTAAAAGGTAAGGCGGTGGAACCGGGCAAGTCGCTGAACAGCACTCTACCACCTGTATTTCTAAGAATAAAGAAATTGTGGGCTAGGGCATAAATAGAGATTTTCTTTTGCTAAAGCTTGTTGGATTTGCGTAAGTCTAGGCGTGTAAAATAACACATTTACAATAGGATAAGTAATTTCACTTACTAACTAACCTTTTCATAAAATACATTACATTATTTTGATCTAACCCCAAAACAAGCAATTAGATGCTTGTGTTCATCACAAAAAAAGTTTTCCCGTCGGGAATCGAACCCGAGCGTCGAAAGCTCAATTTGTGTAACTTGTCCAGGAATATTTATTATATACCATAATAAATTTTAATGTTTTGTTGATAAGAACGCCATCTTCATTTCTCGAGACCAACTACTTTGTTTCCAAACTTTTTAGTGCGTCATCTGTGATCTTTTCTCGTTATCATAAATATATTTGTTTGTGTGTGCCAAATTCATGGTAGTGTGGGTAATGTTTTATTTATTGATTTAATGCACTTTATAAGGATTAATATTGAAAAACACTAGCGTCACTGCACTTCTCCTACACATAAACTATAAGTGTGCCAAATTTTATGCTCCTTTGACCGCGCAATTTTCGTGAATAGGGGTCCAAAGTTTTGGCACACATATTAATGTATAGATCATAGGGCACGGACCTCTCTTATCACCAAGGGTGTGTGCTTGTTCGCTCACATAAAAAATACTACTGCCCGATTATCGGCGCTTACCTAAAGTTTGACCTGAGCGAGGATCACAAGGCGTCAAGATGTGGTACCAGTGTTATTCCAATGAGAGAGGGAGAGGGGGAAAGATGTTGCATACCTGCGTTCGCATATTTCCTCCTATAACAATGTTATACTTGCTTTCTGTCCATGCAATAAGCTCGTAATACTTTTCAATTAAAATAACAGCAGTGATGTTGCATTAACGATTTAATTTTGCTATTTTTCCTTTGTCTTGTTTTTATAACTGAAATCTCTTACGTTTTTCAATCCATAATGAAATTTATCAAGACTTGTGTTATTGTAAGAATTCATAGGTTACTATTACCGACTGCAAATTTGTTTTTACAATTAAAATTCTCAAAAGGTTCCAAGAAAGCGTTAAATTTCAATGGCTTGTGAAATTTTAGTTTAAGCAAATTCACTACAATTCTTTTAATAATTAAGACCAGTTTACAATAGCAAAGAATAGCACTTTCCCGATTGGTCTGGGCTCCGTGTTTCCTTTCCTGTGAGTCTAACAACTACAACCACACACATTTTATAGTGCTATGTAACGATTTTTGCGGATTTTATTTCTTCCCCTTACCTATTCATACTGTCTTCATGACTATCATGTTTCCTCAAGGGTAGGATAGATTAGGATATATCCTTCCTATACGATAGGATATAGGATTCCTCCGGTAGGCTATGGTATCTATAGGTTACTATTATAAAAAAAGTACTACCACGAGTAGCCGAAGATACTAAATCCCACAATGTGAAAGGTGAAATATCCTATCCCGAGCCACATTTTTTTTAGAAAATTGGAAAAACCCATTCTTCTTTTGTTGCTCGACCCGGGATCCGAACCCGGGACCTCATGCAGTCAAGTCCAACAACTAAATCGCTAGAACACGGAGGCGATCACTAGAGGTTACTATTCTAACTATTACTATCACATCGTACCATTAGGAAAGTTGCGTACTTGTTTTCTGTCTTTTAAAAGAAAAACTAGGTAGCCGAAGATATACCGGGTAACACCTAAAACACCAACCAAATTTTGAGAAACGGTTTGGAATCGACAATACATTCGAACTATAAAAAAAAAATGAAAAAAAGTCAATTTGTAATTTTTATTCGACGCAAAATATAATGTTCGTGTTGTAACGTAATGGATAGCGCCCACTGTTGACGAAGCGGAGCATGTCGGGCATTGCAAAGCCCATCGATGCGGCCGGGCCGGATTTTTGTTACTCAGTTTGGTACAAGTACAAATACAAATGGAAGTAGAACAACGAAATAGAGAGGCCACTCGACGCTAAAATCATCAAGTACAGAAAGTGGCGCCAGCTAGTAGTTGTCATACGGATCTTCAAGTATGGAAAGTGGCGCCTCTAGTAGTTGTCGTACAAAACTTCAGCGTTTAAATACCATCGTTCTCCTTTTCTTAATAGTGATATCATGATCTTTGGTCACTGTAGGCCTACGGGTCATCGGGGTATGCGCGTGGGGTGCCTCGTGGAAATCCGCTGCGGAAAAATACGCGCCGATGCGCTCCGGCACATTGGACGTTGCTCCATACAAAATGTATGCAAGCGATCTAGGCGGATTATTGCGCTGTTATTCGCCCCATCCTTAAAAGCCTTAGGCGTTATCCTTAAAAGCACAAAGCAGGTTTCCACTGACCGCAGTCGCATTTGCCTACTGGTGACGTCATGACTCGTACTAGGTACGATGTAGAGTGACAACAAGTGAAGCATTTTTGAAGACTGTTTCAAATGATCTTTTATAAAAGTAAATATTACAATTTGGCATATTTAAAAAGCATAACCTTTTAAGCCTTACCCCTAATATTAAAATTTGGCCGGTCCTTTCAAAATTACCCTGTGGAAGCTGGTACCAAGGCTTATTCGGCGATAAGTATATTCACCGCATTCCATGTTGATACTTGAAACGTTGATGCACATTTTTATCAGTCTAATTTTTAGCGTTGAGTGGAGCTGTGGTAGTTCACAGTCATAATCTTTAATGGGGAACGCTCCGAGGAGTTTTTTCGTTTGATCCCCGTCACAGAGTTTCACCTTCGAACATAGCATCAGGGGGGTTACCATAAGCTCATGCAATAGTATTATTTAAATAATACTAATTGTCATCGGAGAAATACAACCTTATCACGTATACCATAAAGTTGCTTATAAAGGCGGACATTTAGCAAGATGGAAATAATAAGGGTGTTTTCAGTGCTTAGTTTCATGCACACAATATCTTCACGTATGGCGAAGTGGCATAACGTGCTATTCTAATGAAATTTCTTCTCTCATAAGGCACCTTTGAGGAATCAGTTACTAATAGCAGTATTTCCAAACGGATGCAATTAAGAAACCTTTAAGAAAAGACCTTATTCAACCCCGTGACCTTAATCAGACGTACATATTTTAAGAAAGTATTTGAATGTCAACTGGCATTTAATAGTATTACTGGAGTTGTATAATCATGGACATAACATTTTTAATAATAAATAAAGGCACCCGAAGTCGCGGATTCAAAAGCTGTCTACGGCATTTTTTTCTTATGGAAGACTGTTCACAGGTTTTTTTTGGAATGACTAATGTGTTGCTAACCTCGCGGTTTTAAGGTCTCAGGTGTTTAATTTTTGGCTAATCCTTTTGACGTGACAACGTCTTAAATTAGGTTGCGGCTCGGAGTCACTCATGAAAAAGTGTAACGCCCGGTAACGTTACGATGAGTCACCGAACGAGAGAGAGGCCCGCCGGAGCAGCGAATGCCTTGCGTCTCTCTCCCACTCGTTAATAATATTCATATCAATAAATATTCTTCCGAGAAAAAGACGTTGTCAGTCGTCTTCGCGTCGTCGTCTCAAATCTTCGCCCGTAAAACCGACTTTACAGGCAACTATTTTTTTTATAACTTTCTTTTTAAGTACCTACTCACCCACAAATTATGTCACCAGTAAAAGTTGCGTCGGTTATTATACTGTCAATATTCTAGAAAATTTAATATGTGTGTAGGCATTGATTGATGAATATTTCATCATATTTAAGGCGAGTTCACACGTGCAAATAATCGCATCAGATTTTTTGTTTTATCTTTATACATCCTATTATTTTCTTATATGTAATGTATGTTCTTTATCAGATATAAATACGATGCGGTATTTCCACTTAAACTGCATGTAAAGGACACAGGTTAAATCCACCCTGAGTCCGACATGCATAAAACAGATAGTAATTATTTTTAAAATATTTTTAATATCTGTATCTAACAGATACTCACTAAGTTTAAAAGTATTAAAAAATACCATTTTTTGATAGTACTTCAATATGTGCGTTATACAAAAACTTTTCGTCTGTCTTGAATGTATAATTTGATTTAAAAAAATGCAAATAAGAAGAGTTGAGGTTGAATTCGGCTGAAATAATAGCATCAAACTCTTCAAATGATTATATCTTACATCCTAGTAGACTTTGCCTTAATTGAAAAACTAAATAAAAAAATAGTGGTATTGACTTCAAATCACTAAGTACAAGTTACAAGTACGATACAAAAATAATGTTATGTTAAATTTCGTTCTCATATTATATTTGTTTTAGAGAAAGTACCTAACTGGTTGGTCGGTAAAGATTTTAAATCATAATTTTTATCAGCAGTTTTAGTGCATAAAAATTTTATATCTTTCCAAGGGAACATTATCTCAAAACATATATATTTTTATGTAAATATAGTGTCCGTGACACACATTCGATTTCAGAGAAAATTATTGATTGGTTAGAGTATTTTCAGTGGTACACAATGTTTGTTAGGTCCAGGACAAATATTGTATGGAAAGTCGTCCACGTCCTTTAGGTATAGGTATATGGACTTTTAAGCACATTTCAATTTATTAGAGCGAAGTTCCTTATCACACGTTGCGAATCTCACGAAAAGTTGTAACGACACTTTTTGCTTTGGAAGGCTATTGTGAGCTGTGAGGCATGCGCATAGTTTTCTGTCTATCTCTCTCTCTCTCATAGAAAGCAAGCCAGATACTTTCATTTCTATTTCGCATTGAACAGTGTGGTGTCGTGACGATTGTTTTTGTTGAGTGTCTAAAAGGAACTTCGTACCATCCGTTTGTCCTTTAAAACCTCTCAACTTTTTTTGTTGTTAATGTTTTCTTTGTGCACACTTGTCTTATTTTTAGTGACTCTTATGACATCTAGTTTACCTCTTTCATATCGTATTTGATGCCTCACGTATTATGTGAAAACGAACATAGACAGCCACCTCGTTGGTCGAGTGGCTAGCGTACACTCCTAATTACATCGACCAACCGAGAGGCTCGGATTCGATTCGGGGATAGGCATTTGCGTGATGAACATTTAGATGTAGATTCGTTGCCTAACACCCATAACACAAGCATATAACTTGCTTACTTACTTAGATTCAATTTGTGTGACTTGTCCAGGGATATTTATAATTTTTTGATTATTATAGGTACATAAAAACAGGTTTCGTTGTCTTTTGTTGAAAACAGAAAAAATAAAACTGAATATAATCTTCTCGCCCCTTGCGAAATTTTATTTTTTAAGCAAAATTAAATAAACAGTTGAATATCATAACGTCCAAAATCATGGCATAACGTTAATATTTGATTTAATACAAATAATACATAAGATTAATATTTTTTACTTACATAAGTATTCCATTCATGCATTTATGTAAAATATGAAAAGCTTTTAAAAAGATAAATCTATAAGCTTTCGTAATTTATAATGTTATCTAATCAATAACATGTAATCAAAAGATGCATTTTATTATTTATTGTTTAGATTGATGAAACACCTATTTTTTTCTTATGAATTCATTCCTCTTTTTACTTTAGACAGCGAAGTTTTAATATATTTTCTGAAATCCCAGTGGATTACTACAAATTAAATATGTAACAGTTCGTTTTGTATTTTAAATGGTGAACAATATTAAAAAGTAGCAGCTTTGTGTCTATGGAAGACACATCTCATAGACAAAGTAATCATTAGTGCACATGTTACTACAAGCAGAGATTAGTAATTACATATATTGTCTTTGCTACTAGCAACATATCTCATAAAAAATTGCTGTTTCATTGATCGCTGTAATATATCACATTTATTTCTGTGCTAGACAATTTTAATGCTAAAAAAGGCGATATTAGAAATAATAAAGTTTAATAATTAAAAAAACAAAGGTTAACTTTAGGAATTATAAATTATTTAAACGCTCTAAGGGACACTTTATTGAACATATTTATTTAATGAATCAACCATGAGTACTATTAATGTGACGTATTTTATTGTTTTCTTAATTAAAAAACATCATGGCTTAAAGTTTGCAAAAAAGGCAACCAGAAAACAGGCACAGCCTACATGATTCAACATTAAACTACTTGGTAATTATAATATGCATTTGTTATACGGGATCGATTCCAGGTTTACGGCCAACATTAATAGCCTCTCTGAGATAAGAGATAGAGCTGTTTCAGATCAGTTGCCAGGCATCAGCTATTATTTTTTAATAATTTTGCAATAATGGCTTAGCAACAAAACTCTAGTAGACTTTCTCTTTATCAATATTGGTCATTAGACAATATTGACTTTTTGATAAATGCCCGGTTTCTTTATTCAAGAAACGAGTCGTTTTGATTACGGATTGTAGTATTTTGTACGATTATTAAGATTGCTAACAACGGTTACTCGTTATCGACAATTCACTCTGAACATTTTCTTGAAAACATTAGTAACGCTCCGTTACTTTTAAGCAAAGTTTTTAGGTTAAGCCTACGGATTACGTTTCTTTGATTAAAGGAATCGAGCATTCGCGAGAAAACGATAGGTAGGTACATTTCATTTTGTGCCTTTTGAATATACGCATGTTAATATTAACATAATCCAAAATCTTAAAATATGAGCCATAAAAAGCTATTTATTTTTTGAAAAAAGAACCTGTACCACTGGTACCGTTATTTTAAAGCACATTGTTCTATTTCATTGCAATTGTAGTATTTAATTAAAAGATAACATATCACCAATTGATTGTCTTTTTTAATATTTTTATGCTTATTTTTTTCTGCTTTATGTGTCAATGAAATTCGTGTTACGTTTTTTGTTTCCTATTCTATTTTTTTCTTGAACATTACATAAATTGCTTGATATTACAGACAGAAGTATCATTTAAAAGTTATGTTTAATATTTTGTTTGGCGGTAAAACCGACTTTGTGACCACAATCTGTCACGTCTTTGTTACTAAGTTTAAAACTGCACAAAAAAGCGTTCGTTCTTTCATTTACAATATTTTTAAATAATAAAGAAAATTATTAATAATACGACGCATGTGTTTTTCATTACCAATTAAGAGTAACGTAATGTAACCTAACTTAAAACTTTTAACAAAGATTCACTGTGTTATATAGGATTAAAAAAAATACTCATTTTTCTTATTTCTGACAAGGGTGCATAATTACATATATTTAAATTTTAATATTAAATTAATAAATAATTTAAAACGACATGAAGGGTTACCATTTTTATAATATAATTTCTGATAATAATTTCATTTTAACAGATCATTAATCCATGTAGACGAGATTTTATTGTACATATTTCATAAAATAGTTTTAAGATAATAATTCATATAATTTAATATTACATTATACAAATATGTATACAGTTAGGCACGACTTCAGGCTTGCTCTATACACAATATTAAATGATTATATAAAAACGATTTCATATTCCATTCAAAACCAGGGGGGTTAGAATGAACCACCTTCGTCTTGAAACGAACGTTCGTTTCGGGCCGCTTATAAATGTCAAACTCAAAAAGCGTAGAACGTTCGTGCCAAACAAAACGTGACGTCAGCGATAGACGTTAGACGTCTGACAATTAATTCGATATTGACGTGTTATAAGTCGTGTCGTCATAGACAAAATTTTGTTTTTTCATACAAATTCGGTCATTACCCTTCGTTTACACGATATCGCTTCAAGTTATGATTGTTCTAGCTTTATGAAAAACGATAACGTTTTGAAACGAAACGCATCGTCCAAGCGAAACGACGCGATCGCGCCGAGACGAAAGTGCACATTCTAACCCCCCTGTGTCATTCAAATGACAGCTTTAAGTTATTAAAATCTTTCTATGAACTCGAATAAAGTAGAGAATTTCATGACATTTGTAGTCATTGTACTAACTATTGTTTATAAGGAGTTGCTATACTAATTGCTAGTGTTAATTTGACTGGACGGAATGTTAGTTGTTTGTTAAAATCTCCAGCTAATTAATATTTAGTTACATATCAATCCAAATAACCGTGCCAACATTCAAGCAGCATACAACTTTCTTTTTTGTCTGTTATTAATTATCTACCTTTGTAGCTAGACATATTTTAGCGCTCTTTACTGTTTTGCCATTTTAACCACCATACAGACCAGTAGGGTTACTGTTGAATGTCGTTTTCATTGAAGATTGGAAATCGGAATCGGATTTGTGTCATTTTGTATTCTTGAATACAATACTTGCGAGTTATTAACATTCAGTTAAAATAAATCAATGACCCCGAAAGGAAAACAATGCAACGAATCCGATATAATGTATTAATCTATTTATATGTACTTATAATAATTCATTATATCGGATTTCTTGTATATTATAATGACACAAATTTGATTCTAATTTCCAGTTTTGTATAATATCGAAACACGAGTAGCCCTATAGTTGACGTAAGTCTCTTATTATTGTAAGAACTACATCCAATTTTTTTAAAGAGAAAAAACACGTACTTACATACAATATATTAATGCTTGCCCATATTGAGAATCGAACCTCATGTTATTAATTTATATCATTACTAATGCTGTAAACAATATGTAAAAAATTCGCTGATGTCTTACATCTAAACTGGTCAAAATCTGACTATTATAAACAAAAATTGATCACTGGATATTAATTAATATGATACACAATTGAAGCATTAAATTAGTAGTTTTTATTCCACACTCCACAAACGTACAATAAAAAACATACTTACAAGCACCCACAGATAATTAAATATAGTTCCCGCCAAAAAGCGAAAGAACTTTAAATTCACTAATACATCTCCAAAAGTAAACCATTTTTTGATCAATATTGCGTATTACTTTTAATTTGTTTTGTTTAAATAGGATTATTTAAACAAAAGAGAATAGTAGGGGCACTTTTTTCTAATTATTCCTGAGTGACTTCGGTATTATTGGTTTTAAACATCTTTATTAATCTGTATCTATAACGTTAATAATATTGGTGTTATTTACGAGTTGGATATGTGAGAGTGAATAATAAAACTATGACATTTGGATTCCCGTAAATGAGAAATATATATCACTCAAAATCACTAAGTGATATTTAAAATAAGTACCCCAGGGTGCTGATTATGTATCTCACTTGCCAACTAAAATGGAAAAGTGTACATCAAATCGCTGTCAAATGACGTGTTTTATATTTGCTATCTCCAGTGACCAACAGAAATACAACAGAGATAGCAAACACAAATGACGTCATTTGATGTACACTTTTACATTTTGAATTTTTCAACTGAGATACATAATCAGCCCCTAGACGTAAATTTACAATATTAACCAAATTGAAGGGCTATTCCGCTAATTCAATCGTCGTCGATTCTAATCTTCACTTAGTAGAGTTCACTATTGGAAGATGTTCTTTTTAACATAGGTTAGATACAATTTAGAGACAACTACAAATGATGTAGCGGAATAGGTTTAACCCTTTATTACTTATGAATATATGTAATTATTTAATCTGTGGAAACATTATTTAACTCGCATAGACCTCTGTTTATTCATATTTGTGAGCATTAGTGATATATACGAAGTAAGTAAGTCGTCCATTTTATAGCCAAGTGATGTCTCGCAAAGAAGTTTTGATCCCCGAACCAGGTTTCCTATGGTCATGTGGAAGTATGTGTTACCCGATGACCAATTTGAAATCCTTGTGAATGGATGAGTGACCAAAATGTCCTGGAATAAAATGATTACTTTGATATACTCAGCAGATATGTATTTTGACGTCCTTAGACAATAACCTAACCTGTACCTCAATCTTTTTTTTATGATATTGGAAGGCAAACAAGCAGACGGATTTCCTGATGGAAAGAAATTCAAGCCGCCTAGAGACACCAAAGGAGCTAATGGTGCGTTGCCAACCTGAGGCCGGGATGTTAGATCGCAACACGTCATGACGTTATGGCGGCAGGAATAGGTAAGGCGGTAGTACCAATCCGGGTGAGTTGCTGCGAAACTCTACAACCTAGTCAGATGTCACGGTGTTAGTGACGATAAGCCTGTG